>CM070712.1:527402-829208 GCA_036346275.1 Otatea glauca
GATAACTTCTCTGGTTGGCCTCGATGCCTCGCTCGGAGACAATGAAGCCAGGAGCTTCCTTTGGGGACCCGAAGGCGCATTTCTCGGATTGAGCTTTATGCGGAATCGTCGAAGGTTCGCAAAGGTCTCTTCGGTCGGGGATAAGGTCGTCGGCCTTCTTGGTCTTTACGACAATATCGTCGGCGTACACCTCAGCGTTACGGCCGATCGGTCATTGAAGCACGTTTGCATACATCATTTGGTATGTAGCGCCCGTGTTCTTTAGGCGAGCGGTATTATAACGTGGCGAGAATGAGCGAGCGGGGTGATGAAGGAAGTCGCGGTGGTCGGACTCCTTAGCGCAATCGGTGGTAGCGAGTAGGCATCCGAGAAAGAGAGGACTCACACCTGCGGTGGAGTCGATGACTTGGTCGATCTTGGGGCAAAGGAGCGGATCCTTGGGACATGCTTTGTTGAGACTCGTATAGTCAACGCACATCCTCCATTGCCCATTTTCTTTTTACAAGTCTGAGGTTGGCTAGCCACTCGGGGTGGCACACCTCTTTTCACGAACCTGCGGCGAAGTTTGGCGATCTCCTCCCTATGATCTGCGCTTCTCCTCGTCGAGCGGCGCGGCGTTAGGCGGCCGGCTTTGAGCACAGTCGGATGCTCAGGAGTGCTCGGCGACTTCCCGCCAGGATTCCGGCATGTCGGAGGACCTCCATGCGAAGCGTCTTTGTTGGTGCGGAGAAGTCGGCGGCGCGCTTCCTATTTGGCGGGGCGTGGCTCCGATCCGCACGGTCTTGGTCGGATCACGAGGATCGGCCGCGACCTCCTTCGTGTCCTCGGCGGACTTGAAGGATCCCTCCCGACTTCTTTGGACTCGGGGCGGTCGGAGCTTCCCTCACGAGGTTATCGTGCTCGGCGAGAGCGATGACCGCTAGAGCAAGCTCACAAGCTAACTGCGCTCGCGATTGTAGGCAAGTGGAAAGATGATGCCACGGTGATGACTCCCGTGGCCTGGCATCTTGACGCAGGTAGGCGTGGCGGGACCGCCATGAACTTGGCATAACACGGCCTTCCGGGATGGCATGGTAGGCTCGGGAAATCCACGACCTCAAGCGAGGGTTTGGTGCGGAAGTTTCCGGTTCCCCAAAGGTAGCGGGTAGGTCGATCCGCCCGAGTGGATGGGCTCTTGGCGAGGATGACGCCATGGAAAGGCGCCTTCTTTGGGTCGGAGGGTCGGCGGGACCCCATAGCGTCGGCGTCTCGGCGTAGAGGATGTTGAGGCCGCGCCTCCGTCCATAAGCACCTTTGAAAGCGCTTCTTCCCACGCGGGTCGACCACGGGGGTATCTCCCGGTGTGGAATGTGGTCGGGTGATCGGGAACTCGACCACCGGAGGTATTGGGGGCGCGTGGCGCGGCGGTATGGACCTCGCGATAAGCGAGCTTGGCCGGCGCTTATCGGCATAGCAGGCCGGTCCTCAAAGATCATGAGGCGGCCGTCGGGTTGGGGAACTCGTCGTGCGCCCTTTCTCTGCGGCCGCAGGCGCGGTAACTCTTCCTTGCCGCGCGGCGTTGCGGGGACGAGAGAGGTAACGCCTCGGGACCTCGCGATCCGATGCATGTGTGCTTGACGGAGAACCCGTGGTTTGGGCGCGGGCCGTCCATCAACTTCGGAAGTGGTGGCGCGCGGCGGTCGGTCCTTTCTTCGCTTGGCGAGGCGGTCGGCGATGGCGACCACTTGGGTCTCGCGGATCGCTTCCCGTGCGCTTAGTTTGTCGAGCGGTCGAAGGGGACCCGATGTGGGCCGGGTTCTGGCTGGGCCTTTCCTCCTCGAAGATGGCCCCCGGCCTCCTCGCGGAGGCGTGGTTGATGGCGATATCGAGGAGCTCCTTGGTAGTTCTCGGGCTTGAGGCAACCTGGTTTGTGTACCAAGGCCTTGCGAGGTGCCGTAGATGAATGCTCCCACGACATTGGCGTCGGAGATGTCGGGAGCTCGTTGCCTGGCGGGAAAACCGCGGATGTAGTCGGAGGTTTCCTGTCTCTTTGTTTGCGGCCCTTGAGTCGAGGAGTTTCGAGCGCTTGTAAGTGCCACGGAAGTTGCCGACGAAGAGGGCCTTCAAGTCGGTCCAGTTCTCGATGGTTTTGGCGGGCAAGTACTCGAGCGGGCTCGGGCCGAGTCCGCGAGGTAGATGGGAAGGTCTTGGATGATGAAGAGGTCATCCGTTGCTCCTCCCGCCGACATGCGGCCGGTAATCTTGAGCAGGACACACAGGTTTGTGGCCCCTGTATTTAGCAATGTTGGTAGGCGCCGGAATCGGCGGAAGTCCGCTGGCGGATCCACTGGCGAACGCTCATGATCCAGGGCCGTCGGGGCTCGGTGCGGTGGTGGTGCCGCCGCCTCGGGAGGAAGCGTGCGTTAAATCTTTATCTGTGGCCCGTTGATGGGCCGGAAGCTTTGTCTTGTGATCACGGACCTTCTTGGGAAGGAGCCACCGCCCTTGTATAGTCACTCCGATTGACCTCGTTCGTAGAGTGCGTGGCGGTAGGTGATGAGGGCGACACACGCGGCCCTCGGCGTCCGTCACCTTGGTTCGGTCGAAGTCGGAGATCCCGCCGCCAAGGGGTCGGGGCGCTTGTCCGGTCGGTCGGGAGATCCGCTCCGCCAAGGGGTCGGGCGCCGTCGGTTGGATTCGCTTCCTGGCCGGTCGGGAGCGGATGTCTTGTGTGGTCTCGCCGGTCGGTCGGTGGCGGGCCGGGCGCGGCCTGTTGGGCTGGAGATATGCTTGAGGCCGCTGGCTCGTCGCTTCGGGCCGTTGGGGTACCCCTGTTATTAGTATTCGTCAATTCTATCCTTGATCTTAGCAGCTTTTTTATCTGACTTTTGCATCTTTTTGATCTGATCCGTCAAGGTTGGTTGAATCTCCAAAGCAGCAACGGAACCTTCATCCACTAATTCCAAATTCAAACGCTGAAACTCCTCGTGAAGAGCATGTTGACCTTCTTGAATCATCAAATTATTGCAGTAGCTCTTCCGGCTTAAAGCATCGGCTACCACATTAGCCTTGCCAGGATGATAATGTATTCCCACATCATAATCCTTTATTAACTCTAACCATCTTCTTTGTCTTAGGTTGAGGTCTACTTGAGTGAAGATATACTTCAAACTCTTATAGTGCATGAAAATTTACATCGATTCCCGATGAGATAATGCCTCCACAACTTTAATGCATGCACAACTGCAGCCATCTCCAAGTCATGGGTTGGATAATTTTCCTCATGTAGTCGCAATTGCCGTGAGGCATATGCAACTACTTTGCCTTCTTGCATCAAGATACATCCAAGTCTCTGTCTTGAGGCATCACAGAAAATCTCAAAGTTCTTAGAATATACGGTAAAATGAGCATTTGAAGTGAGGTCAGTCTTTTCTTTAATTCCTGAAAACTTTGCTCACAAGCTTCAGACCATTCAAGCTTCTTTTCCTTCTTCAGCAACTGGGTAAGCGGTCTTACAATCTTTGAAAATCCTTCTATGAATCTTCGGTAGTATCCCGCTAAACCAAGAAAACTTCTAATATCGAGCATCGACTTGGGTTGCCTCAATCAAGTACACCTTTCACTTTTTCGAGGTCTCTTGAGACACCTCCAGTAGAGATTATATGTCCTAAGAAAGCAACTTTTTTCAACCAAAACTCACACTTGCTGAACTTAGCATACAACTGATGATTTCTGAGCTTTTCTAACACCATCCTCAAATGACCTTCTTGTTCCGCTTCATCTTTGGAATAGATAATAATATCATCTATGAATACTACCACAAACTTGTCTAGGTATTCCATAAACACTTTATTCATCAAATTCATAAAATAGGCTGGTGCATTGGTCAGACCAAATGACATAACTGTGAACTCATATAGTCCATATCGGGTAGCAAAAGCTGTCTTCGGGATGTCTTGTGACCTTATTTTCAACTGATGGTATCCGGATCGAAGATCGATCTTGGAGAAAATACATGCTCCTTTTAACTGATCAAACAGGTCATCAATCCTGGGCAATGGATACTTGTTCTTGATTGTGACTTGATTTAGGGCTCTATAGTCCACGCACAAGTGCAAATTATTATCCTTCTTCTTTACAAAAAGAACTGGCGCTCCCCAAGGTGATGAACTTGGACGAACATATCCTTTTTCTTGCAACCCCTCAATCTGTTTCTTCATCTCGGCAAGTTCATTGGCTGGCATGCGGTAGGGTCTCTTGGAAATTGGAGCCGTACCAGGGACTCTATGATGAACTCCACATCTCGATCAGGCAGCATACCTGGCAAATCTTCAGGAAATACATCTGGATATTCTTGCACCACAGGCATACTTTCCAAAGTTGTTTCCTTCAAACTGTTCAAAGTGCACTTCTTACTTGCAGACTCATCAGGCATATACTCCACTCGAATGCCTTCTGAATTGGTGATGGTGATGGCTCTATTGGTACAATCTATTTGACCTTTATACTTGGTTAACCAATCCATCCCTAGGATGACATGTATTCCTTTAGAATCCAAGATGATAAGATTCGCTAGGAATTCTACCCCATTGATTTTTAGGGTTGCACTTGGGCATACTGAACTCGTTCTCAATTATTTTCCCGGTGATTGAACTATCATAGGGCTCTTAAGGGTAAAGGTTTTCCAACCAAATCGTTCAACAAAATTCTTCGATATAAAAGAATGCGATGCTCCAGAATCAAATAATGCTGAGGCAGGTATTAAGTTAACAAAGAACTTACCCAAAACCACATCTGATGCCTCCTGAGCTTCTTCGGCGGTCACATGGTTTACACGTCCTCTTCCAAAGGATTGCGGAGCTCTTGGCGTCTGAGGTGTTCCACAACCTTGTCCTTGCGTAGGAGCTCTGGCGGAATTGGATCCCAAATTGAATGGCACTAGGGTCACTTGCTGACGCTTCTGAGGACAGTTACTGGCATAATGTCCCATCTGGTGACAATGGAAACACTGAATTCCTGCAGCATTTGAATTCCCTTTCCGCGGTTGAGCACTGGCATTGTGCTGGGGTCCTTGAGCAACTGGGCGAGGTCCAGAATTAAGAGTACGGGGTGCCCCTTGAACAGGTGTCCTATTGACCTGCTGAGATTGAAAGCGCTGTCGAGAACCACTTGCTCCATGCTGGGCCTGGAATGCCATCCTTCTCTTGCGGGACTCTCGCTATTGGCGTTGAGCATCCTCTTGCACTAGAGCCTTGTTCACCATATGTTGAAAGTTTGGAAAATCCAAAGCAACTAGCTGCACCTTGATGTCAGGGTCAAGTCCCTCCATGAACCTCCAGACCTTGGCACTTTCAGTAGCCACATCTTCTGGTGTATACCTCGACAATTGAGTGAACCTATTCAGATACTTAGAAACACTCTGGTTTCCCTGATGCAACTTGCGAAATTCTCTTTTCTTCATTTCAATAATGCTGGCAGGCACATGAGCAGTACGGAAGGCTTCAGAGAATTCCTCCCAAGTTATAGCTTGTAACATCCCAAAATTCGTCTAAATATTATTTTATTGTCATTTGTGCATTTTATGATTTTTCTGGAATTTACTTGGATTTTTCTGGATTTATTTGAATTAATTGCAAATTAAGTGTTTTGGCCTTTTATCGAAAACTATTTAAATTTGTGCAAAGTTGAAATAAAGTTTTGCCAAAAATATTTTATCTGAGTTCAAAATATCTCAAAGTATTTTTGAGAATTTTCTTGGAAATTTCCTGATTATTTTATTGCCTAAAACAAATAAAATGAATTTCAGTAATTATTTTAAATGGAAAATCCTTTTAAAAAGTGGATGAACAGTATTGGGCTTGGCCGTGTCTTGCGTGAGTGGCTGTGGTGGCGCGCCCGTTAGCCCATGATTCGATAGAAATCACGGTGGTAGTTGGATCGCGATCGTAGGGCTTGCGTCGGACCCACGTCGCCAAGTGCGTCTAAGCCGTAGGATCGGGATCGTGTGGTCGGCGTGGGTCGTGCCTCCTTATAACCCTAGCCAATCGTGGTCGTTGATCCAACGATGGTCTGGATTAGATCTCGTCGGGGGAATTCGGTGCGTCCGTTGCGCCACGTGGACGGTCGCCGTCGTCGTCTCCGTCACGGGACTCGGACCTTGCGCCGTGTCCGAGAAGGACACCGCCGCCGCATCGGTTAGGATTCGGCGCCGTCTGCGATCGTCGAGGCTATAAATAGGAGGGTAGCGCCCGAGGTTCGCGATCGTCTTGCAGCTTTTGGTCGGAGTAGTTTCACGAGTAGCCGTAGAAGCGCAGCCGCGGGCTCGTCGAATGGCCGAGGACTTCGCCGTGGTTTTTAAGCTTGGAGCTCGCCGTTCGTGGAGTACCGCCGTCGCCAAGGCTACCAACGTGATCTCTGTCTTGTCTTGCGCGTCGGACCCGTGAAGAATCGTCGCCGTTTCATCTCCAGAACGTCGTCGCCAAAGTCGTCGTCTTCAAGTCCGGTGGAACTGCGGCGCCGCTCTACCATCGCCGGGTTGAAGTTTCGTGAGCCGTCGGTTTCGGTGAAGGGCGAGAGATCGTGCGGCGTAAGTTGGAGATCGTATCCGTTAGATGCGATACATGCGGTGGATCTTTGCGCGCGAGATGGACCAATCAAGTCTTGCGCCGCGTGTCGCACGTTCTGCGGCGCCGTGGACCGCGTCTGCGGTGGACGAGCGGTCCGTGGGCCGAGTCCATGGACCGGGGCGGCGTGTCGGTGTACGATTAGTCGATCCGCTGACGTCGGCGTGTGACGATAACTCGGTTTTCAATTTAAAAATAATTACATTAATTCGATTTTCTAATTTCTGTAATTTCAGTATTTATTCAAAACTTCCAAAGGCTATAACTTTTGCATCTTAACTCGGATTTGAGTAATTCAAATTTCTAAAAATTTGTAAAATTGAGATCTATTTAATGGTGAATTTTAATTGATTTTTTGAGTTCATTTGCTCTCTGTTTTGGTATTTATTTGCTTTTCTCCTTCGGTACGCGTAGACGTTGAATTGTACGACGCTTCGGAGGAAGATCCAACAACTCAAGAGCAAGCTTCAGATCAAGATTAGGACCTATTCCAAGGCAAGTTGTGCTTTGATCATGTTGAACCTATGTTTATAAAATTGCTATATTTGTTTTACCCTATTGCATATTATTTCAAGTATACACTTGTTTCAAATTAAATTTGGACTTAGCTATTATACCCATTTGATCTACACCCTACCTTGTCATTGTATGCCATGATCTATTGTCACCCTAGATTGGTTCATTATAGTTGGTTAGTAATGATAATCAACATGGGATGGTTAGACCGTATTAGTTGCTTAGCCATGCCACATCATCACATGTGATTGAATCATTGATAATTAATCTTGACTAATGGAATATGGAACGATGTTATGAACTTGTGTGTCATGTGGGATCACACGATGAGATTGAGTTGTTGTGACGAGTCATGTCACGCAACGATGTTGAATTGTTGATGGCACGTGGTGCTTGGTAATCAACTTGGGTGATATTCACTTAGATTGGGGCAAGTGACAAGGCGAGTATGCCAAGGTGGGCCCGATGGGCGAGAGGTATGTGGAAGTCTTGCCTTGATCACTCTAAGGACTTAACCTTGCAAGCCTTTGACTGAGTCAATCATGCAACCACATATACGGTATGGGTCACCTAGGTGATTAATTTGCAATGTCTTAATTTTGGTACTATCTTGGTGGTGTGAGTTCAGAGTTATGGAGTAATTCACATGGCGCAAGAGGGGGCCACGGATGTGGTAACCAGTCCACGGTGTTGAAACCTTAGCGGGTGGTACGGGTTAAGCGAGCGCATTGTAAAGGCTTTGTTATAATCACTTGCCTTGGTGGTGTTTGGTTGTATCGCGTGGGTAAAGTGCATAACCTCTGCAGAGTGTGAAACTATTTGGATAGCCGTGCTCGTGGTATTGAGCAATGCTCGAGAATTACAGTTAAGGGTTATCTTAAGTAACTGGACAACTTGGTTGGGATGGCGGAATGCCATGTGGAAGATGGAATTTGACTTAGAATTGGAAACTTGGTTTACTTCAGAAATGCTGAATCTATTTATTGTTATTTATTTTACAGTCTTTACAATCTATTTATTGTATTTGTTCATAAATGCTGCTTATTGCAAAATAGCCATGATAGCCTATCCATTGGAATAAGCCTTACATATAGTTACATAGAATTGCATTCTGTGCACAACTTGTTAGTGCTTTAAGTACTCACCCTTGCCAACAACAATAATCAACAGTCGAAGAATCTACACCTGTGTTGGAGGAGGAGTTCCAAGAGGGCCTTGAGTCATTAGGGTCAGAGCCTTGTCGGTTGCTGTGGTGAGCCGATGAGCTATCTCGTTTTCTACTTTCATCTGCTTAATTCTTAGCTTATATTTCCAGTCTTGCCCGGCGTGGCTTAATAATGTAAATCGGTCATAAGATCATACACTTAGCTATATCAATAAATGGAGTATTATTCTATTATCGTTGTGTATGATATGATATGTACCGATGTTGAGCTGTGTGCACTAGCGTTGATCCTGGGACTAGTGCGGTAAACACAGTGGGTTCGAATCAGTGGATTCGAGTCCTTACATAGCTTGAGCATTCTGATGGGCAGCACAGAAATTATCCCACCAAGTAGCAGCTACTATTTTTAACTGATGACTCGCGTAGAGAACCTTCTCATGGTCATCACACTGAACTAACTGGAGCTTTTTCTCCACATCCCTCAACCAATCATCTCGCCTCCAAGGGTTCACTGCTCACGAGAAGGTAGGCGGTGCAGTTCTCATAAATTCTCCAAGCTTTGGTAGGCGGCATCACCGTGCCTTTGCGGTGAAATTTGGCGTGGATTGTTTACCATCTTACGAGCAAGGGCACGCAACAAGCGAAAGCGCATTGCCATCATCTGCTGGATATCTGCGGTCGGGGTTGGGTGGTGGCGGCGGTGGTGGCACTTGCGATCTTGAATATCCTGCTTTTCTTGTGGCTCTGCCTGGCCACGACCACGACCTCCTCTGCGACCAGCTCCACGACCTCTTCCTTGACCTTCCATCTGAAGCAACGGCCATGGATAGGTTAGCAATAGATGAGAGGGAAAGAGCAAAAGATGAGAAGACTAGGGAGGTAGCCATTCCAAGACCAAACAAACTATAAAACTCCAAATGAAAGGTGGCTGCAACACAATGCTAGGGCAATTGTACAACACACTCAACAGACAAGCAACAAAAATCCTAATACACTCGGACTATACGTTGCTAAATTAAAAAGGGTGATATGCTCCAACACTGCTGATGTCGGGGATCGGTTATCCTGACACGTGTCCAGGTCCCCCCGAGGGCTTTAGAACGTTCTCCCCGAGCTCGGGAAAAGATATCTCGAGCTCGAAGGACTGTTCCCAAGCTCGGGCAAGGCTGTCCCCGGGTCCGTGCTGGCCCCGCAAGCCTCCTCGACCTCGGCGCCTTCAGTCCGGCCTCCAGCATAGTATTACCTTTCCTTGCGTGGCCTCTCTCCCCTGCGTGGGAGTTGGGGCCACCAACTCCTGTCAGATCCCCTGCGTGGGAGCTAAGGTCAACCACTCCTGTCAGATCCCCTGCGTGGGAGCTAAGGTCAACCACTCTTGTCAGGTCCCTGCGTGGGAACTAGAGCCCAGCGACCCCTGTTGTAACATCCCAAAATTCGAGTTTTCAAAAATCTTTTGTTTAGTTCATCTTTCCAAAAATCCCCGCTGATTTTCTCGCTTTAATAAAGCTTAATCTGAAATTTTCTAATGCTAAAATAATTTAATTTGACTAATATAAACTTCAATTAAAACAAATTTAGTTTTATTTGAGTTCATTGTGCTTCAATGAATTTTCTGTAATTTTATGATATTTTTCGGAGTTCGTTTGCTATTCATTTGGAAATTAATTTAAATTAAGCATTTTGTTAAATTTAATTAAATACTACAAAATTTTAAATAATGTTTGGTTAAAAATATTTTATTCGAGCTCCACATGTCTTAAAATATTTTCTAGAATTTTTTTAGAAATTTTCTGGTATTTTTATTGCTCTAAACGAATTATTTTAATTTCTGGAATTATTTTAATTCGGAAATTGGGCTAAATCGACGTGTCATCTTCTGAGCCGGCCACGTCATCACCCGGCTGCAGCCCTCCGATCCAGATCCAACGCACCACAATGAGCCACGTCATCCGGTACTGTTCATTGTGCGCCAGGTGTTCGAT
This sequence comes from Otatea glauca, assembly GCA_036346275.1. Taxonomy (NCBI): domain Eukaryota; kingdom Viridiplantae; phylum Streptophyta; class Magnoliopsida; order Poales; family Poaceae; genus Otatea; species Otatea glauca. The sequence continues at coordinate 537,665 of CM070712.1, forward strand.
TCGATCCGTTTTCAATCCAAATCCGGTTTTTCTTCTTGTTTCCTTGTATGGCACGACTCCCCAGCCTATATAAGTATCCTAAGACCCCTCCCACGCAGCTCTAATGCCCAGAGCACCTCCCAAACCCTAAGATCCGCCGCCATGTCTTTCCGGTGCGCCGCCATCGTCGGCCGATCTTGGCATCGCGTTCCCCATCGTTCCGGTGAGTTTTTATGAAATCCGCTCATGTCATCTCGTGCCTTATGGTCAGATCTATCTCTCCACCAAATTTGGTGCAGTTCCATCCGCGGAATCAAAAGTTAGGCCGTTCTAATCTCAAATCTTGCTGCTGCCCATTCTCCTCGGTTTTTGCGAGTTTGACCGTGAAATATTTTCTGTAGACTCCTCTTGATGTCCTCTACACGGTGCTCACCCTAACTCAAGGTTTGGCTTGTGGGATTTGTGCAGAAAAAACAATCCTCCCCGATCAGACTGCGTTCCAACGGCAGAAAACTTCGTCGCGCGTTCCCGTTGATCGGAAGGTAAAACTTCGAGATCCGTTCCGTCATATTGTGCCAAATGATCCCAGATAGCTCTCTGTATAATTTGGTTAGGTTACATCTATTATTTTAATAGTTATGATCGTTTGATCTATTGGCTCGGCCATTAGTTAAATCGACGGTTGTGATCATCCGTTGGGTTGCCTCAAATCGGATATACCGTTGAGTTAGTGTCGCCGCGTTCTCGTGGTGCTTACTTTCCCTTCTTTGTTTCATCCTCCAAAAGTTTAATATTCGTTACCGTCGCCTTTTTGCCCCGCCGCGCGTCGTCTTGTGCCGCCAACCATTTTGGTTTGTCGTGGCCATGTCATTGTGTCGAAAGATCATTATCCCTGTTTTCCCACCGTTGAAGTTCATTGATCCCGGTTGCCGTCAAAGCCATATTCTAGAATCTACCCGCGTCTTTTGGCCTAGTCCTTCGTGTCGGTGTGCATTTGATTCGCCATCTTTGGTAACCTTTAATCGCGAGCCAACCCTACCATCCTACCCTATGCCAAGTGTATTCATCCTTGAATCGCCGCTCAAACCGGACTTAACCCTTGGTCCAATTTGTCGTTGCGTCGATATATGTGTACCCCGCGGATCTCAAACCAAATTTGAGTCATGTCATGACCTCGTTGCCTTATCTTTCAGCGAGGGTTGCCACCTTATAATCTCATAAGTGTTAGTTAACGCTTCACCTTCATCGTTAACGTTAAGTCGTTAACGTTAAAATCGCGTTAACGTTCCGTCATTAACGTTCGCCGCTAACGTTTCTTCGCTAACGTTCGCCGTTAACGCTTTGCTCTTGCCGCTATCATCGCATCGCGCATTCTAGCAAGAGCGTATACGATGTCATTATCCTTTCTATCGTCTGTCGTGATCTAACCCCATTCCTTGTGAGTGCGGCTTTATCTTTCTATCATCGCAAAGTGGACCAAAACCTAACTTAAGACCGGTTCGATGGTGAGTTCATCGTGAGCGCGCTTCTGATATGCGGTTTTCCTCGTTGTGCCCACCGTAGTAAGATATTTGTCTTGTCTTACTACATATCGTCATCATACTGTTATCGTCAAGTCTCTTCTTTGATGTATGGTGAACCCCGGATCGAATCGCACCAATGTCGATTCCATCCATCCTGTCTTATCCACGAATATCTAATCGCCATTAACCTAGAATTCATTCGTGGACTTGGTCGATAAACCATTGGCCATATGTCATATCCTGGTGCCATATCTATTCTATTAGTCTATCTTTCTTTTGTTTGGTGTGTATTTGTTTAGTCAACAAAAGTCAACATTGAAACATCGCTTTAGTTCATCATGAACTAACATATCTTTATGGACCGATCTAGATCAAGAGCCCATATGTCAATATCTGTCCAATCGAGTTAATTAATCTCGAAGGATATCTCTGGAATATACTCCGTCTTTCCTAATTATCGATCGTAACCTTCTCGATAAATCTTACGAAAGCTTTGTTCTTTTCATCCGATCTTGATCAAATCTAAGTTCCTAAATTCAATCCCATACATTCGATTACCAATCTAATATTAAATTGTAGTTTATTTGAATTGCTTTTGAGTTTTGTTGTATTTGTGTTTCTTTGTCGTTAGACATGTCGTCCAGAAGTTACCCGAAGTAGTTGAAGGAAGAGGAAGTCAAAGCATTCGATTGAAGAGCCAAAGGTTGAGGAAGCCGAAGATCAATTAAAAAGAGTAAAGAGCAGTTTATAGCAAGTGCTAGGCAAGTGGTGCTTTGATCATTTTGATCCCAGATTTTAAAATGTAATTTATGCTTTGAAATTATGCATGCTTATTTATTAAAAATGAATTTAAATTAATTTGGGATAATGTAGTTAATCAACCCATTTTGTTATGCCACCTTGAAATTATTAATTGTATGCCCTAAATCATTGTCACCCTAAGTTTGTGTCGGCGTTTCGAGCACCGGCAAGTAAATTTGTAAGTCTAAGGGGCCACGCGTTCCCTCTCCCTGAATGGTTAGACTCAAAAGTCCAAGGTGTATACTGGTTCGGGCCGAATGTCCCTACTCCAGTTCGTGTGGCGATGTTGTATTGCTTTTTAGTGCGAATAAATTTGCAGCGATTACAAGTGAGGGTTTGAACACAAGAGTGTTTCTTGTTGTCCCCGTGTGTGTGCGTGTGTCTATCTGCTCAGTCCGTCTGTCTCCTCTCTCTCTCCCGGAGGGCCCTGCCCCCCTTTATATAGGCGGGAGGGGCAGGTTACATCAAGAATCGGGAGAAGGAAGGAAGGAAGGAGAAAACTAGACTAGGAGCCCTAGTCCTTCGCCTTGGTGATTGGTCGTCGTCCGACCTCACCCACACCAGGTTTGGTAGGCTTCTTTGAGCGGAAGCGATTCGCGTTTCCTTGGGAAGCAGCGCACCGCCCTCTGGGAATCGGCAGTCTTGATGTTGCGGCGTAGCCTGGCGCTACCTCGGGAGAGCGCGTCCCCATGCTTCATGTGGTAGTCGATGGGGTGGAGTTTTAACTTGGGCAACCCTTGTGCCGCTTGGGAAGGGCCACCGCCCGTCACGGTCACCGAGCGATCTGTCCGTAGGGCGCGTGGCCAATAGTCGGCGGAGGCGACACATGGCCCTTGGTGTAGGTTACCTTAGCTTGGTCGGGGCTCGGAGAGCCCGACTGTGACGCAGTCGGCGTCCCACTTGGCCGGGATTGCTCGTCCCGCTCTGGTCGGGGACGAGCGTCCTTTTGCGACCCCGCTGGTCCCTTTGGTCGGAGTTGGGCCCGGGGACGGCTTGTCAGGTCGGAGCTGGGCTTGACGCGGCCTACTTGCCATCCTGAGCCGTTGGGGTACCCCTGGTATGAGTATTCGTCAGTTTGATTGTATTAATTGGATGTTAATATTGTGCCAACACGGGAGGCTAGACCGTGAGTAGATGCTTAGCCTTGCAACGAATCATGAGTGGTCTTTCGGGAAAATGCTACAATATTGATTAAAAAAATATTGAATGTATTTTGAAAGTGGTGTGATGATGCCACATGATGAGATTGAGTCTGAGAGACTGTGTGGTTCCTTCTTGATGTTGAGTTATTCTTGGCATGTGTTGCACAATAATCAAGCCGAGTGGGAAATGATTTAGGCCGGGGCAAGTGGCAGAGGTGTGTGCCAGTGGGCTGTGTGGCGGTGGGTTATGAGTGTTGTGAGTCTGTGTGCCACAATGGGTGTGTGCCACTATTGAGTCTTTGGAAGTCTTGCCTTGGTCGATTAAGGACTTCACCTTGCAAGCCTTTGATCCGAGTCACCGTACAACCACATGTGCAGTATGGGACGGACCTAGTTGATTAGGGTTACGATATCTTTCCTCGATACCTCGGGGTAGCATTGCGGGGGTGTATGCATGCGGGGCGTGCACGTGCTACGGCTTGGTGCCCATCCAGCGGTGATTGACTTGTCCTATACTTGGCTCTGTGTGGGAAGTGATAGTGAGGTATCTACCGAGAAGTTCTTTGGTTAAGGTAGAGGTTCCTGAAAAGCTTTGTTGCGGACAATCACCTGTGTGGTGAGCGGCTGTATCTTGTGGGTAAAGTGTACAACCTCTGTAGAGTGTAAACCTATTCGAATAGCCGTACTCACGGTATTGAGCAAAGCTCGGGAATTACAGTTAAGGGTTAGACTTTTGAAATTAAAACTTGGAATGGGATGGCAGGATTGCCATGAAAGGTTGGAACTTGACATAGGATTGAAAAATTGGTTTACTTGAGAAATGTTGAATCTATCTAATACAGTTATTTGTTTTACTGTCTTTCCAATTTATATACTGTATTCATTTACAAACGCTGCTTATTGCAAAATAGCCATGTTAGCCATTTATTTGGAATAAGCCTTGCATATAGCTATGTTAGAAATGCATTCTGTGCACGACTTGTTGAGTGCTTTATGTACTCACCCCACAACAACCACTTCAGAAGAAGAAGAGACTACGCCATTCATGGAGGAGAAGTATTGCGAAGGGCGAGCATCTAGGAGTCTGAGCCTTGTCGGTTATGCGTGGTATCTTGAGGGTCATCTACGTTTTCTTTCATTCTTTGCTTAAATTGTTGTTCAACCTTATAAGGCATAATCATGTAAGTTGACCATAAGGTCATGTAACTAGTTGTATTTAATATATGATGTCTTTTATCTTTTTACGCTATGTATGATTGTGATATTTCATCTATGTTGAGACTGTGTGCACTAGCGTGATCCTGGACTAGTGCTGAATACATGGAGGGTCCGGATTTGCATATTCGGGGTCCGACACCTGTCAAGTCCCCTGCGTGGGAACTAGAGTTAACTGCTCCTGTCAAACTCACAGACATCGCACGACGTCAGCACTCGAGATGAACGCCCAGGGGTCTATAAAAGCGTTAGGACTACCCCGATCAGACCAAGGCGGAGACAGACCAAAAAGAGAGTACAAAGACAACGCCAAGACATAACAACAATAGACACACTCATACACCAGACCACCTCACCGGGCTCCCACTCGGCCACCACTTTCGAGTGGCCCCGAGGTCGAGCTCCCTATTCATCCTCCCCCGAGGAGCCTGTTAGTCATCTTTCGCCTACGATCAAGACTGGAGTAGAGCTACTACCCGTCCTAGGGGGCTCGAACCAGTATAACCCCGTGTCTCCCCTGTTCGTTTGCCCTTCTTCCTCGAGCTGTGTGCCTGCCGACGCTCCCTCTTTCCCGGACGAGCACAACTTGGGGCCTCACCCCCTTTTACACGATCCTTCCTCCCTCTTTGCAGTTGGCGGTCCCGATCGTCGACAGCCGAGCACTATAAACCTATCTTATATGGTAGTCTTCTCGGATATACTCTTTGACGGCTTGATCATCTTCTTCCTTGATCTGGATTCTTGCGGAAGGCTCGAGACTTTAAGAAGTTTCAAGAGATAAGATCAAATTAATTTTTAAAATAATATTTTAGCAAATGAAAGGAGTAAGAACCAAAGAATAAGATGAGATGGGATATTCTATTTCACCTTCGTCGATAAGCCCATCTATTTGCCCAACAGGCAATCAACTGGGTACGCGTCCTAGCATTCCGGATCACCTTCGTCGTAACCACAAGCGTAGAAATCGTAGTCATCTTGACACGCAAACTCCTCTGTGGGAAGTTGGGGATGTCGCAAGGGTAAGCACAAAATGTACTCCGCAAGTCTTGGAAACATAATGCATGATAACTATATGCAAGGCTAAACAATTGAAGGCATAATATGGCTCTTTTAGCATAAAGCAAAGTTTAACTGTAAATACCAATAGTAATTTCATAAAGCATCATTTGATCAAACCACCATTTTCCTTTGAAACAAAACCATGAAATCTACAATGTGCAAGCGTACCTCGCCTTCCCTTGACCGTGGGCACAGCTACTTAAGTGGTTTTAACTCTGCAGAGTGTGTACACTTTACCCATAAGACATGATCGACTCTTGTTGCCAAGCTATCAACACACTTCCTTTGGTGTGTCGGCAGAGAGATCATGACAAGGCCTTTACAATGTACAACCCCACTATTAACATCGCCCGCTAAGGTTTCACCGCTATTAGGGTTCTAGCTGCCCAGTACAGAAGCCCCCTCTTACGCCTGCCAACATATGGCACTCACCAACTGGCGAAGCTAATAATGAGACGCACAAATTATTTAGCCAAGTCGTACCCATATAGACTTGTGGTTGTACGGTAGTGCTTGGTCCATGATAACACATGCTTCGATCCTTAATTGACTAGGGCGGGACATTCACATACCAAGGTCTCGTGCTTTCTGCACCCGCCAAACAACCATCCGCCCTGGTCTAAACCATATTTTCCACTTTATTTCATTTAAATAACAGCAGCAACACCAATTGCCGCGACTTCACAAATAAGATTCAACAATGATTGAAATGAAGGAGAACGGGCTCCTGGAATCGGAGCTCGAACGAAGGAGAACGGGCTCCGGGAAGATTCCCAGATCAGAAAATTCAGAAAAATTAGAGAGGCTGAAACGTGGCGAGATCCGATTGGCTGGAATTTCCGATTTTCAGGAAAATCAGAAAAAGAAATAGAAATGCCGACTAACACGTGGGGCCCTCATGTCAGCGCCTGGGTCCACGGTGAATCGGGAGCACCGAGGAGGGAGATGCCGACGTGGCGGACCACGCTGACGTGGCAGCCACGCGGCGGCTAGGGCTGACGTGGCAGAACAGGTGGCGGCCACGAGGGCGGGAGACGAGGCGACGCGGCGCTGACGCGGGGCCGAGGTGGCGGCCGACGTGGGCAAAGTGGATGAAACGGCGCCAAGGAAGAAGACGTGGCCAATGGGGCAAAGCGGATGAGACGGCGCCGGGTTTGGAGCAAAATGAAGGGGACGGCGCGGCGAGTCCGAAGTGACCAAAAACAACGACGAAGGCTCACCAGCGACGGCAAACGGCGACAGAGAAGACCTCGGGACGGCGGAGGAACTTCGGCGAGCGATATCTCTACGACGGAGGCGTCTCGGGCGGCGAGGCTTGAGGCGGCGGGTGCGGCGCGAGGAGGCGATCCTCAGGCTGGGTGCGGCGGCGGCTTAAATAGCTTGGGGAGGCGTGCCAAATCCGAAAACCGAGGTGGCGGCGGCGGAATTGACGCGGTGAGGGTTAGGGTTACGGTGGCGACGGCGCAACGCGGCTGCATCCGGACCATGCACGTGGCGGATCGGCAGCGGAGGTGGCGGGCTGGCTGGGTCAGCGCTGCGCGGCGGGCGCGGCGGCGGCGGGCGGGCGAGCGGAGGAGAGGGAGGTGGGCGCGGAAGGAGGAGCGGGCCGGGGAAATGGCCGACGGCGGGAAAAAGGAGACGGCCGCGGGAGATTCGGCCCAAAAATAATTTGAGAAAATAAAATCCTTTCGGAATTAATAAATTCTAGGAATTCAAATAAAAGCAAATAAATTCAAATAAATATCAAATAAATTCAAAAAAAATCCCAAAAATACAGAAAAATTTCTTGAAGCACAATGAACCCAACTATGACTGAAAATCTTTTGTTTGATGAATGGTTTAGTCAAATTAAATCATTTCATAAATATAAAATTGAAATTAAGCTTTGATTAATCTGGGAAAAATCCAAATGGTTCATTTTCAAATTCAAATATTCCAAAACTCAAATTCTGGAATGTTACAGCCGGCCCGAGGCACGACGTCACGGCCCGGCACGAAGCCCGACCCGGCACGACACTGTAGCATGGGCCGTGTCGGGCCTGAGAATCGGGCACGATGGGCGGCACGGCCCGGCATGATACTGTAGAATGGGCCGTACCGGGTCCGATGACCCAGGACATGAGGAAGAAGCCTAACATGAAGGTCACCGACTCACAGAGCATGGCCGTCATGGATGCACCCAGTAGCATGAATGCCACCCCTGTCGTCGACATCTAAGAGAGACAGACAAAACGGGAGAGAGTTGAGAGAGATTGAGAGACGGTGTAAGAAGCTGCTCTCTCTCGCTCTCAATCTCTCTCAGCTCTCTCTCACCCGTCTCTCTCAATCTCCCTCTCAATATCTCTCGCATGTCTCGCTCACTCTCTTTCTCGCCCATTGCCCCCCCCCTCTCTCGTCCGTGTTGAGCACATCCCCCTCGCTCTATGTAACTGTTCAAGAATAAATAAATTTCAGTTCTTTTTCTCATAATATTTGAATCTACTACCTCAACTCCATGCGTTTTCGGCTACTTTCCTCTCGTTGCAATAGTGCAAATGGATCGGGCCTAGACCGGCACGGCACGAAGCGCAAATGGGCCAGCACGAAGCACGATGGGCCTGTGTCGGACCGGCCCGGCACGGCACGACGCCCACCTCTACTTGTGTAGAGGAAACATGAAGTATTGAACCAATAAAAGTAACTGAAAGCTAGGTAGGCAACTTACATTCTTTACAGTTTATTATCTAGAAGGGATGATTGTATTAAGCAGACCGTCTGACATTTAGTTATGCGATTAGAAATGCAATAAAAGACTTTCAGAAATCAGCGATGCAACCTTGCAAAATGAGTTCATAATCACTATCCATCTTCCTCTTTATACCCTAGCAGTCTAGTCTATCATGGTCCTGCTGATGGTTCGAGAATTGAATAATCAAAGAGTAGCTGCTTGTTTTTGCCAGTTATCTGCTCCCTAATGATGCTTGGATTGCAAATGTTTTGTGGAGGGTACTTGCTTGGATCATAGAAAAGTGTACGTCTTTAAGCTTGCTTAATTCTGTGGATCATGGAATGTTCAGTTTGAACGCAGACACGCAATGGAGATGAGAGATTGTCAAAAAAGAAAAGAAAAGAAAAAAGAGGAGAGGAGATAAGAAGAGGATTGAATTATTAGTTCCAGGGTAAGCTACGGATGAATCTGACGGTTGAGTGGTTATGAGCCGGGGGCTGGCGCTTTTGATTCAATTGGTGAAGAAAAACGTGGAAGCCAAGAGAGCCCTTTTTTATCATCTCTTGTATTCTGTGGTGGTGCATCACTGTATCGTGTTGTACGTGTCTCCTTGGTTTCCTTTTGCATGCTGCTGAGTCATTGACAGCTCTTGTCACATACACACACAGTGTTATGCTTGCTCATCGAAGCAGCAGAAATATATATATATATATATATATATCGCCTACTAGGTAAGGACTATGTGTGTATGTAGTATATTTTTGCTGATTTTTTTTAAAATAATACTATTTTTATTCTATTTTACAAAAATAATATGCCGAAAAAAATTATAAATCTACCCACTTGTCGTCATTTGAAATTGCGACAGAGAGTCTGTCGCCATTTGAAACGGCGACAAAGAGTCTGTCGCCGTTTCAGAAAGGGACAGACTCTCTGTCGCCATTTGAAAAGGCGATAGAGTGACTGTCGCCATTTGAAAAGGTGACAGAGAGTCCGTCGCCGTTTCAAATGACGATAGAGAGGTTTTGCCCATTTTTTATTCGAATTGCAAAAAATATATTTGATATCAATAGAAAAATGTATGTAAATTATGAGCTGTAGTTAATAAAAAGTCAATATTAGTTGTTGTGATGTTTTACAAAATTAATGTGGTAATTGTGAGTAAAAATTTTCAGGACAAAAATCAAATTTCTTTGTTCGTCGTTCTCCTTCGGTGTGCGATAAATTTCACGACAAATCGTAGTACTATTGAATAGAAGGCAGAGGGAGATCAAAGAGAGTGCGAATCTGAGATCAGAGAGAGTGATTTTTTAGTATTTTCGGCAGCCCGTAAAATTTCATGTTTAAATGTAATTTTTAGGAAGAGGAGACCAGATTTGCTCTTTGATATGTGCATTACCATATTCTAGAAAAACATTTAATTTACACCTTGCTTTGCATCTAATTTCCACTAGTGCAATAACCCTAAGTATTATAGTCGACAACAACGCATGTTATAAATAGTTCCCACGAAGCACTTAAATTATTTGTTGAACATATATAAGGGCACATACATCGAAAGTTTAGATGATAAAATAAGCAAGAGATTAGATTATATTGCAAGGGCATTACAACAGTGACGAAATTGCTTGCCGAACTAACTAACGAAAGCACTGGTTGTCATGGTGGAACAGATGATCGTTCCGCCTATCTGGTCTGACGAATGATGTCCCACATTTTCTCCATATTACCTGACCCGTGTAAATTTGGAGATTTGTACTCGGACACCGCTCAATCCCGACTATGAAAGAACTCCACGGGGATCCGCAGTGCTCCCAGCTATCGCCGAATGGGTGCCCTATGCTGTACGTCTCGGGTGTATAAGACAGAATTTTTTGGTCTTTTTGATGTGGATTTCTGCCCTCCCACATGGGCATGTCATCCCAATTCCCGGCGTCCCCTATGTTAATACAACTCGGGTTCCCAGATGGTCTGCGTAACGCGTCAAGGATTTGTTGCGTGGTGCGGACCTCGGCCGGTTGCTTCCCCTTGTCCCTTCCTCTTCGAGAGGAGGTACCCTCTTGCACCTCTGGTGCGTTGGCCGTTCGCGGACACTTGCCGAGACGCCTGCTCTGTTTCGGCTCGCACTCCACCATATGGTGCAGGAGGTGTGTGTTGGGTTTATCGTTGTACAACCGGAAGCGTGGCCTGCAATCAATGCAGTATGCCCGCTTTGGCCGTTGAATAACACCGTAGGCGTACTCGGGGTCTGGCTTTTCTGGGCGGTAGTAGCACCACGGAGAGGGTTGCTCCCCCCAGTTATCCCATACAGAAAGTTTGAGATGTGGGTGGTATATCTCCGGGTCCACCCAGTTGAAGTAGCCGCACCATTCATCCTCGGCCAATGGGCACCGGTAGAATCTCCGGTTCGCTAGTTCAACATGACAGGTATCTACCACTGCCTGAAGGCCGTGTTCGCAAAAGTCGGGCCTTTCGGATGATCCTTGAGGAGGTTTCTCCTTTGACTCCAGCAATTTTGTAATTTTCTTTCCGAACTCTTGTATGCGATGAACTGGTTTAGAATTACTACTTTGTGAGTGAAACATGAGTATGTCGCATGAAACTCACCCATTGGTTGGACCCTTGCCCACCGGCCCTGAGCTCTGGTCGATCTAGAGCGGGGACATATCCTGGCGGCCTCTCCCACCGGGTGAAGTTCTCGGGCGAAGCGGGGTAGGCGTCATGGCAGTTGTAGACAAATTCGAAGTCACGCCGTTCTGGCCCGTCGATCCATTGGAAGAAGCAACACCGGTCCTTGTCTTTGAAAAGAAAGAACGATGCATGAAATGGTACCGTTAGCTTTGTACTTTATGGATACAAGTAGGTTTACCCGGTGAAGCGAACTGTGATAGTGGCGCGCGCGGCCGTCTCTCGTGGGTAGATTGCATCATCTTCGCCGGAAGGTTGCGATCGCATTTGGGTGCAGGCAACTCCGCAGAATCGGCGTCCACGCTACTAGTATCCGGGTATTCGGGCGGGATGACTTCGCTTCTCAAGAAGCGACGATGAAACGACATCGTGCCCTAATTCGTGTAGATTCGGTGGCGTTTATTCTTTGGTTTGGCGGTGTTGGATGTCTACCCCTCGGTCGGTTTTATAGTGGTGGTGAGGGGTTACTCCACACAACTACAACACTTGTCCATTTTGACGGCCTGGCATCCTTTGCGAAAAGTTGCACGACGTGTCACCCTTCATCAAAGCTGCACGACCTATCACCTTCTGAGAAAGGCTGCACGACCTGTCACCCTCTGAGAAAAGCTGCACGACCTTTCACCCTCTGTCAAAGGCTGCATGACGTGTCACCCTCTATCAAGGGCTGCACGACGTGTCACCCTTTGTCAAAGGCTGCACGACCTGTCACCCTCTGAGAAAAGCTGCACGACCAAAGTAGACAGTGAGTGGTCACTTCGAATTGTGCTAGCATGTATGACAAAGTTTTGTCACTTTTTAGGGTGAAGAGTGTTGTCACATCAATCAGGGATAGCTGCCAGCAGCGTGTTGTCGCATCGCACGGATAAAGTAGCTACGTGTGTACTATCCTATCGACATGACAAAGGTACTGGTAGCGTATTTACAAATAGAGCCATGAAAGTAAAAGATTATATATAGCACAAAACTTGATAAATAAAACTAAGATACGTCATATTACATGAGCTAAGAAAGTAAAAGACGATATTGTTTACGGTACATCATGTGTAAAAGAAACAAACTAGCTAGGACCCCTGCGCGGTGCAACACCTCGTGTGGTCCCAGGCCTCCTCTGACGCACATGTCGAGACGGATATGTGAGTGGTCGAGGGCACGTCCACGAGTACTCCTAGGAGGCCGGACCGGGGCTGGCGGAGTAGCGAAGGAGTCCTGTGTCGGCTGAGGTGGGCCGGGGGCCGATGCGAGCTGCGACGAACCAAGTACCACACCCGCGGACTGCTGATAAGGATCCACGAGAAAGTCGAAGTCCTCGTCCTGGAAAGTACCGTAGTCCCCCGAGGTGCTCGCACTTTGGTTAGGGGCAGGATCGGCCGCTGTTGACAAACTTTTCAAGTTAGAACGACACGTTATATGAACAGCAAAATATATGAAAAAAGAGACCACCCGATGTACCTGCGGTCATCGGGACAGACGCCGGTGCGATACGGTGGAGCCCCGGCGGTCCGGAGGAGGCGATCGAGTGCGCTGTGTCGACCTTATGCAATGAGACGAACAAGGGGACTGTACCACGTCGTCATACTGGGCGCCTACACGACGTCAGGTGTACGACACGGTGAGTCAAGTCTTGAATATGGCGCAGCGCCCCTCGAAGGCCGTCCGCTATGACCCCTATCGTATGGGTGGCACTGACCGCCTGTATCAACGCCGACGTCGCCTCGTGTGCCTCCCTGGCAAGGTCGCTCTGCGAAAACGATAGGAGGCTAGTTAGTTAGCATAATTTTCAAGGCGTTACATTGAATGACAAATGGAAGGAGTACGAACGCGCGGTGGAAAGCGAGTCCGGTGGGTGGGTGCGTGTCGGAAGTGGTCGGATCGTGCACGGAGGTGACTCCACGACACGCACAACTTGAGCGCGGTGCGCATCTTTGTACCACTCGATATATCGTCGTGACGTCTTTGTGGTCGTGAGGCGATCTCATCGATCACATCCGCAAGAGCCGCTGCCCATCTGCTGCGCATGAGGTACCATGCGTCTTTGCCCGACTCTGCGTCTTACGAAGCCTTTGCGTGTGTACCTGCAAAAACGAAAGCGCAACATTAATTCGCAAGCCACCGAGATCGTAAGTACTAATAGAAGGGAAAAAATATAGAAATACGAACGAGTGCACGACTGCTGGAATGATGTCGCCTGTGGGTACTGGGAATGCCTGCCGCAGACCGAACTGCTTCATGCCGCGGTGGGTGGCGTACGGCTTGGCGAACACGTCGAACACCAAGTGACGTCGTGTCAACCAGTACACCGCGTTAGCAGTGCACTGCAGCGACAGGCCATGCGGCGCACGTGCCTGGACAAGCTCAGGAACGTAGGGGCGCCATATGACGCGGTCGTCCGTGAGCTGGTCCAACATCGCTACGTACTGAGGGTACGGCGTGCGTCATAATCGGGTGAATGCGGTGCAAAAGAAAACAACAGAGATGAATGTTAGTACAAAGACGTGGAGAATTAAAAACAACATCACGGCTCGATAGATAGTCTCGACCGGTCGGCGACACCACAATGCCCCTATCGTCGGACGATCAACCTCATCCCGGGAACCACAGCAGAAGGTGGGCCGTGGTACGAGTCTATCGTGGTCGTCGATCTGGAACCTCTCGAGCGACCACGGTGTAGTAGCAAAGGGCATCCGGCGAGTGGGCGAGTCGGACACGCGACGACACCGTCGCCGCGATGCCGCAGACGTCGCGGCAAGTACCGCAGTCCCAAGCCACCGCGGGATCTCCTCCAAGTCGGCGTCGGCGATCGTCCTCGCAAATCGGATCATGTGCTGTCGGCGGTGTCCCGTCGCGACGAAGCGAACAAGACCCACCCAAGAGCCACGGAAGGTACGCCTCAAGTGCGGGCGACGGCTGCTCCCGACTCGGCTACCATCCTCTCGGCCGCAGAAAGTAATGGTTAGGTTGTTAAATGCAATGAAAATCACACACGGTGAGTCAAATCAAATACGACAAGGAAAAATCGCACTTACGTAGAACTGCACAAGCCACCGCTGCGTCGGACCGTCTTGCACCGCGAAAGTTGTGTATCTTGTGCGGGTAGCACCCCCTCGAACCGGTGGAGGATATCTGCCTGCCACTCTGGGTCGACGTCTGCAGGAATCACCGCATCCCCTGAGCAGGGCAGGCCCAGGGGGTAACTAACGTCCTGTAGTGTCGACGCCATCTCACCACACGGCAGGTGAAAAGTGTGGGTCTCAGGCCGCCACCGGTCCACTAGAGCAGTCAGCAAGCTCCTATCGTAAGGGAACCGCCTAGAGGCACCCCGTCGGTCCTGCGCATCCGCGGCGGTCGCCTCGACCATACGGGCAACAGGTAGTAGGCCAGCTGCCCTCAACCTGCAAAAGAATGTGACAAGTATTATTGTGGTGTGTGTCGAAGGCATGAGTACAACACTGTGACGAAATTGAACTAACCTCGGGATCCATCGCGGATCGAGACGCCATGCCCTCATGGGGGTGCGCAAGCGCAGGGCCCCAAGCTCCAACGCCGCCTCCCCACCCTGCGGGGGCAAGGTCGCTAAACGGCTCCGGTGAGTCGCGTCGACCGATGGGTCAAGCAACTCGTACAACTGTCCGCCCGCCATGCCTGCAATTAAAAATGTTTATGTTACTACAAGGTGTAAAAAAGGTGCAAAATAAATACAACAATTACAAATAGAATATGAATGGAACAAGTACTGTCGTAATTTAGAGCACACGTAATACATGGAAGTAAAAATGTTCATCTATGTGCAAAGCGTTAAAAAGATACAAAATGAATACAACATACTACACTCTCATTTAATCAAGTACAATAACATTCATAGTACATATTTTGACCACACGTACGAATTCGATACAAGCAAATGAAATTCTAGTGCATTGAAGTAAAACACAGTTCAGTACGGAAAGACCATATAACACTTCACGGCTTCTAAATCTTCGGGCAACTCTTGAAAGAGTGCCCTGTCTCCTTGCAAGCAGAACATTTCTTTACGCGGCGGCCACTTTCAGCGGCGTCCATATCATTCCTTATACGCCTGGATTGCCTTCTTCCTACTCCCTTTAGCTTGCTCA
This sequence comes from Otatea glauca, assembly GCA_036346275.1. NCBI lineage: Eukaryota > Viridiplantae > Streptophyta > Magnoliopsida > Poales > Poaceae > Otatea > Otatea glauca. The sequence continues at coordinate 552,891 of CM070712.1, forward strand.
TGTCTGGGACCCAACGTGTATCCTCCCAGCTTTTGTGCTCCGTGAATAAACCCACCACTCGGAAACCGTACATTTCCGTGCTCCAAGTTGCAGCCACAGCTTCCTTACTAAAGAATTGAGACATGAATATACCTGGGTCCATATGAATCGTCGAGAAGGCAGCCATAACATGGGAGCATGTCCTATGTAATAGACGAGGCTTATTGCAGGTGCAGACACAAGTTTGCCTGTGTATGATGCATTCGTGAGCAACTTTCCGCCGGTTCGTCCCACGACTGGCTTTCTCCTTGCACATCACCTCGAAACGGAGCTCCCTCGTACCCATCTTCGTTGCTGCGTCCATCTCCCCCTTCTTACCTTTGTCCTCCATGTATGCAGAAATCATCTCTGAGTACTTCATAGCAGGATCGTTCATGCACGTGATCGCCCTTGCATGGCGATCAACGAAGTACTTTGTGATGCCACGAAGAACACCCTCAACTATACCAACCAAGGGAAGGGGTATTAACCCTCGCATCACCCAGTTGTAAACCTCCGCAAGGTTTGTTGTCATGACCCCATACCTCGCACCATCGGTGTCGTAAAGCAGAGCCCATTTCTCCCTAGGCTCATGCTCTATCCATTCAGAGAAGCATTTCAGAGCCCTCCCATTCCTTCGAACCAGGTGGGGAGGGTCGATGGGTAACTCCTCCAGCGCGACTGGGGCCTCCCCTATGGCCGGGGCTGCCCTCTTCGTTGCCTCAGCTGTGTGCCTCGATGTTAGCTCATCCAATTTCTTTCAGAGTACATCAAACTTTCTCTGTTGGTTCTGGTCGCAGAGCCTCTTGAAAAGCTTTGTTAGCTCCTTGTTCCTGAACTGCTTGTAGAAGATGGCACCCATATGGCGCTTGCACCACCTACTACGCAAATCAGGCCATGGATGAGTCTCATCCACACCTTGCTGCAACTGAATAATTGCCCTCAAAAGCCCGATATGCCGATCGTGTATGATACACACTCCAGGCCGCTGATGAACGACACCGGCTTTGACATTCCGTAGGAACCAATGCCAGCTATCTGTGTTTTCACCCTCCATGAATGCGAGCGCTACAGGGAGAACTTGATTATTGCCATCCACTCCTATGGCAGTCAATATCTGCCCTTTGTATTTACCAGTAAAAAATGTCCTATCCACACATAACAAAGGACGACAATGCCAAAATGCATTGATGCATGGACCTAAAGCGAAGAATGCCCCTTCAAAACCATCTTCCCAGAGAAGCGCTGCGAAGGATGCTCACAAATGTCCACATAAGTTCCGGATTTCTGTCCTTTATCACCAAGCAAACACGCAAGTTACGGTAGGAGTCTTCGTACGTGCCGAACCGTGTTTCCAATGCCTTCTGCTTTGCTCTCCATGCCTTCGCGTAGCTTATTGAATACTGGAACCTCTGTTGTATTGCGAGTACGATGGCCCGTGGCTCTAAATCTAGGTTGCCTACAATCTCTCCGTACATTGCATTGGCAATAAAGCGATGATATATTCCGGTGTATCGCAGACTCGTTAGTACGCATGTATGTGGGACGACTATAGAACACTTCAAAATGGTGTCCCATTTAGGTGGTACGCATGGACACGCCACGGCAACCCTTCGTCGGCATCGACATCATACACCCGTGATCGGACTTTACAACCTTGAAGGTTCTGCATAACGACACCGCCCATGCTATTATCGCTTCTTGAACCTCACTCTTATTCTTGTAAATTGCACCTTGTCTCACCTCATTCGATCCTCTCGCGAAGGGAACTGCTCGCCATCGTTCACCACCAAACTGTCGAACGGGTACTCATCCCACTCTGCAGGAATAGATCTTCACGCTTCATCATTACTTAAAGCCTCATAGTCCTCATTCTCTGTGTCTATCGCCCGACCACCGATTCAATGTTTTCTCCTCGTCGCCATACCCATTGCTTCTTGAACCTCTCCCATTGCAACATCAGCTCTCTCACCTTGCACTTCGTACTGACCCGAACCTACATCCTGCTCTACTAAGCCTTCTCTACTTCTGCTGCTCTCCCCAACTTCCTCAAGTTCTTCACCAACAACCTCTTGTTGCGTCGCATGCCCGGTATTGACTTTCTCAAATGCTTGTGCCAATAACACTAATGGCCATCCTTTCTCAATTGCAATTCTTACGTCATTTAACTCCAAGATTTGACCCTCTCATTTCCATTAACTCCCAGTATGTGCAATCTATTCTCCGACAAACTACTCCGTGTAACTTCAGATCATGCAATTCACGGTCCAAAGAGAACATGTGGTACAACCATCTCATAACCGTAGCCCATGAATGCTCCTCTTGCGCGTGACAAAGCTAGCCTCTACACTTGCGAAATGACTTAGATCTACCCTTCAACACCCATGCGAACTCCTTCTCCATAATATATTTTAAATTTCACTCTATCATCCATACCTGTCATGCAAATTCATCGAATTCTTAACATGTGCACAATTTAACGCTACATTGTACGACTAATAATGATCACAAATTTGAATTCTAAGAACGTAGTTTAATTCATTTTTCTTTCGGTCCATACTTGTCGGCCAGCGTTTAACCAGTAGAGTTGCAATATTTCAATGCTTACAAATTCTTCATATTCCGTAATCATTTCAAATTTCTATGAGAACATGACTAAACTAATGTGTCAGGAACCTCTATAGATTGAGTTATTTTTCGGTCCTGACAATTTTAGCCACCACTCTACATGACATCTCCGATTTCTCGAGACACAAATAACCGAATTTGGATTCTACATTTCCCGTTAAATGAAAATTTATCCGAATCTCTAATAAAAAACTATTATTACAATCAAATTTTAATCCCTACCTCTAGGTCATCCCTACATTGAAAATTTATCCACAAATTATAATCAAATAACTATTATTACGATCAGAGAACCTACAAGTCCTCTACGAAATTTTAATCCGTACCGAACGAATTATTAATTGCTAACTAAGTCATATAACTAAACATCTGTCCATACCGACATAACTATAAATTCCTAACTAATTCATCTAACTAAACATCTATCCGTACCGAAATAATCATAAATTCCTAACTAAGTCAACTAGCTAAACAACTTGCATCAGGTACTTATTCCTAACTAAGTCATCTAGCTAAATAACTATTATTACTCTGTTTAATCTGATTACTATATTACATATTTAACATTTAAATACTTACACAAAAAAATTAGTACATGACGCAATGCAGATCTCCTCCTCCTCCTCCCTCTCTTCTCCTTCTTCTCCTCCTTCTTTCTTCTCCTTCTCCTTCTCCTCCTCTCTGTTTTTTTGGCTGTGCGCGTGCGCTCGGTGGCTGGCTCGAGTGGGGGGCCAGGCCGCGCGCGGCTTTATATAGGCGCCGTCTGTCGCCATTTCAAATGACGACAGAGAGACTGTCGCCATTTAAATTGGCGACAGAGGTGACGATTGCTCTTTGTGGCCATTTCAAATGGTGACAGAGAGCCTGTCTCTATCTGAAACGGCGACAGACTGTATGTCGCCATTTGAAACGGCGACAAGTGGGTAGATTTGTAATTTTTTTTTGGCATATTATTTTTGTAAAATAGAATAAAAATAATATTATTTAAAAAAAAATTCTATTTTTGCTTGTGTGTTGGGAGTATGGAGAGGGTATATATAGTAAGCGCAAAATGGCTATTCTGCATCATGTAGTAGTAATAAGTCCGTGAGAGTTGAAGAAAGTTACTAATAGATGTATAGGAGGAGGCTGAGGAGGAGCAGGAGGGTGGGACGTAGGAGTCTTTTGCTTCCCTGAACAAGCGTCCTCGATCTCCTCGTCGTTATTATGGGATTGCAGGCAGCTGGCCTCCACTCCAGTATGTACTTACGTAAGTAGAAATAGCAGCGGCGGCGGCGGCGCTAGTGTTAGTAGTGTCTGTAGTCTGTACTCTGATCTGATGATGGACTGATGTGCGTTCATGTCGCTACTTGCTAGCATATATTTGCGTTAAGGAGAGGAGAGGAGAGGAGAGGAGAGGAGAGGAGAAGGGACGGACGAGCGATGGGTGTTGGGCCGGCCTTCCTTGAGCCATCAGCATAGGATGGGATGGCCCATCTATCTAGCTGTTCTGGGCAGCAGCAGCTGAAGACGACGACCAGACATCACCAGAGCGCTGAGTGGCCCTCCTCTTCTAGTATTCTTCTCTCCACCACCCGTTTCGGTCTATCGTCCTCGAGTCGAGTCCTCCTTGCCATTTGCAGTTTGCGACGAGGCCAGGCAAGGTTCGTCCATGGCTTCCGCGCCGGCGAGCTGCACCTCCTCCTCATTGCCACTCCCCCCCACTATCACTACGAGCAAATCCCCCAGCTTCGCACCCCGCCCACGCCCACGGCCACGGCCACGGCCACGGAGCCCCTCCTCCTTCCCACCTCGAGGCTCGCCACCGCAGCAGAGGAAGGCCAGGGCGACGGCGCTGAGGGAGGACTGGAGGGGCAAATCCAAGCCCATCCCTCCCGGCGGCGTCTACCCAGCCAAGGACCACTGCAGGTAGGTATCCATTCCATCCGTATGCGTTGCATGCAGCATGCTACCTCAATTACATTGCTTGCACGCAGGTATTGCCGCCGGCCGTATTCGATCTCTAGTGAATTTCATTCTGCTCTTCTCTCTCTTGATCACTGACTCTTCTCTCTCTTGATCACCGACTACTTCATCAATCCATTAAGCCGCTGTGGTCTCTGCGACACATACTACATCGCGCATGTCAAGAACGCCTGCGCTTTCCTCGGAGACGGCATGTCCCGTGTTGAGGTGAAGTCACCTCTATCTGCTCATCCATGCATCTTTTTTTGCTTCGCTTTGCTTCCTCAACCACCCCACGCGCACACAACTCCATCGTTTTTCTTCATTTCTCTTTGTCACCCGGCCAAACTGCCAAGTAATTAGTGCTTGCAAGACATCAAGGGATCAAGCAGTTTGGGTCTGGTTGCATGCGTAATTAATTCTGTACACAACAGTACACAGTATATTAATATCACGCGCGCTTACAAACACTCTTCCTGATTTAGGATTTGGAGCCACTAGTCCATGGGAGGGGCAGGAAGCTGGGAGACATGGATGAAATGTACTTCGGAGTGTATCGCCAACTCTTATATGCCAGGAAGATCAAACCTGTTCAAGGTATCTACCTTAATTTCCTAATCCGTCACCACAAATAATTTACCTCTTGTCAACTTCTGAACCATGTAATACATATTTGCCTTACATGTAGGTGCTCAATGGACGGGAATAGTGACAACAATTGCAGTTGAGATGCTAAAAGCAAACATGGTTGATGCTGTGGTTTGTGTACAAAGGCACCCAAACAAGAATCAAATGCCACATCATTGTTTTTCCCTGCAAAAGAGTTGATTCATGGACTTGAATAATGTTGTTTGTTACCTCTGCAGTGATCCAGAGGACAGGCTTGCTCCAAGGCCTGTTTTAGCCAGGTATTGTGAGATCCGTCCCTTGTCAGTTTCAGAAATTTGCTACAGTATATTACTTGTGCCTGATACTTCTCTTATATATATACATTTGTAGTTTCAGTAGTTGTTTGCTTGACTCTGAACTAAAAACTTCGTTACCAGTCCATCCATGAATTATTCACGCTGCTCGTGCTTGCTGTAATGGAAGTAAGAGTTAATCTTTGTAACCATGCTCTGGTAGGACACCAGATGAAGTGATTGCAGCCAAAGGTGTGAAGCCAACATTATCACCTAATCTCAATACGCTTGCCTTAGTCGAGGTAAATCTGTCTTTTCTTCACACTATATGACCCTTTTTGCTTCTGTCGCTAGCTATTGTGTCTTGTTTTCCTGCCCTTCTCAATGTACAGAAGCAACCGGATCATGATGGTAGTAGATATCTGAAAGAAGTCGAAGAACCTTAGCTCTTTGGACATGAACTTGGACTTGTTTAGTTCGGAGATTTGCTCCCATATCCCAATACTAGGAAATCGAAATTAGTTAAATAGTATTTGTTTTGGCTACATGGGGATGAAAAATCTGTGTTAGCCTATTCACTTTCCACACCCAATTGTACTTCATGTTCCAATAGATTCCGAAGCAAACCAAAGTCCACTTTAGGTGCTCTTGCCAAAGACACTATGCTTTTTCATTCTGATCAACTCTATCAGTACCTGAGAATTTCACGATTTCCTTTGGCAGGCAGCTGGTGTAAAGCGTCTTCTTTTTTGTGGTGTGGGTTGTCAAGTGCAAGGTGTTTACCTATACCTAACCATTCTTCTAGTTCTGCCAGTGACGGTTTATCATTTCTCACAATCATTCAACATGAATTTATTGGAATTACAGCTTTGAGATCTGTGGAGAAGTACCTTGGTTTGGAAAAGCTTTATGTGCTCGGCACAAACTGTGGTAAGTAGTAATGGATCTCTCAACCGACTAATCATGAATTTTTTAATTACTGTGTTGCATGGAAGATATATTGGAGATTTGGCTTACAGTAAATATTCGCAGTGGATAATGGTACTCGTGAAGGACTTGATAAGTTTTTGAAGGCTGCAAGCAATGAACCAGAAACTGTTCTACATTACGAATTTATGCAAGACTACAAGGTGAAACTTTGAAATAACCAGTACCTTTTTTCCCCCCATTTTGGCACAGTTTCATGTATGTCATATCAATAGCAATACATTTACTTTTTAAAATCAATATTTTGAAAAAAAAAAATGGAATTCATAGTATTACCATGCTGTTACTTTGAAAATTTTGATATGCGATAGTGTTATATAACTGAGAGTATCTGCAGGTTCACTTAAAGCATTTGGATGGGCATATTGAAGAGGCAAGTCACCTGTTTATCTGTTATTCTACAGCGTTGGTTCTTCCAAAATAATTTCTTTATTGCCTGATTTAAAGCAGGTTCCCTATTTTTGCCTGCCAGCAAAGGACCTAGTTGATGTTATTGCACCGTCATGCTACAGGTACTCTCTGTCAACTGTATAAGCGTGTTGCCAGGTTTTCTCCAAAATTTCTAGCCATCATTAACAACCGAGCTAATGGTCTTACTTCTACCATCCTGCAGCTGCTTTGACTATACAAATGCCTTGGCGGTAAGGTTTCCATCGTTTTAAATTTGAATAGTCTCTTGTTGGAGCTGTGAATCATCGTTTGGAAAGGAATCATCTGATTTCTGGCTACAACAGAATCCATTGTTCCTTTCGCCTGGCTACAGAAATAGAAATTCTCACATCATGTCTTTTTGATACCTCACAGAGCCTAGAATAATACTACGACATATACTGGCAGTGATTGCATCATCTAACTTGGATCGGTTTTATCATTTGATAACTGGAATTGTTATTTCCTGACAACGTTTCAGAAAATGGACGAACTTAAAAATCTCAATTCATTTTCATATGTTTACCTTGATTTTATGTTTTTGAAGTATAGGTCTGAAAAGAGTTAACCTTTGTTCCTCTTTTCACAAGTTTGGTTATGTGTTTTAATTACTTGAGTACCTCTCCGGGTTGAGATTTGTATTTTTTTTTTAAGACGTCATGATTATCCTTATGCTATTTATTTTCCTTCTGTTGCTATTCCAACAGTTTGCTCACTTACAGGAGCAGCCCACAGCTAACTGTGTTAGTTGAAAAACTGCAGGATTTGGTAGTGGGCTACATGGGTGTACCAAAATACTCTGGGGTTTCCATGACACAGCACCCTCAGTATATCACGGTCAGGTAAAGTGAATGTGATGGCATTTGTTACTATTTATTGTCTAGCAAATTTTGATTGCTCGGCAGCGAATTGATTTGATTTCTTATCATAACGGTATGCCTTAAAGGAACGATCGCGGAAGGGAGATGCTCAGCCTGGTGGAGGGCCTTCTGGAGAGCACACCTACAGTTAGCAGTGTACGCATCCATCCACAGCTAGCCAGAAAAGATTAACCATACAATGTGGTACTAGTTCTTCATTATATATGTGGTTGTACCCTTTTTTTTTCAGGGCGTCAGGCAACCATTTGTTATGGAGACAGTTAAGGCTGACGATGAAGCAAAAATGGGTATATTATATATGCAATAATATGAATGTTAGATGCATGCGTTGTTTGGTCTGCAGAATTAATTAATAAATTGGTTCTAAAATGTGATTGACCTACTTATAAGCTGGAGGTTGAATATAATTTGCAGGGAGAGGTCCTTCTAGCCCAGCTCCTAGATTTGTGGGTAACATCATTGCCTTCCTGCTAAACCTGGTTAGTACGTTCTCGTACATATTCTATATGGCACTGCTAGTAAATATAATGCATGCATGTTACGTGAATTAATTTAATTTTTGGACGTACGGAATTGAATTTGAACAGTATGGTCAGTCAATAGTATATTATACTCGTGTGATTGGGATGATGGTTTCGGTTTCAGGTTGGGCCCAAGGGCCTGGAGTTTGCTCGCTACTCTCTGGATTACCACACGATAAGGAATTACCTCCATGTGAAGCGGGCATGGGGAAACCAGAGGTGCGTAATATATAAATACGAGTTCATGGTGATTATTTATTCTTTCTTTCATCATCGCTAAAAAACAGCACGTCAATATATAGATCATAGACCGTGATATACTCCCTCACCTCTCGTGAATAAAAAAGAAACTAATTGTATCTCTCTTTCCACCCACAATAGCTCCCCCGGCCTAGCTATCCCTTACTTTTTATTTTTACAAATGCATAGCATGATTTAATTATTTTGTTTAAAAATATGTTTCACTACAGCACACGAGTATTTAACTACGTACCTGCGTCTAGCTAGCAGTGCGTAGTAGCCAGCATGCACACATATAATGGAATTGGAGGTGATGATGAATAATATAACATTTGGTTGCAGAGCGGAACAACACATGCCATCGTATGCCAAGAAAATCGTGGAGGCGTACGACAAGGACGGTCGAATCGAGTCGATGCTGCCCTAGCTAGCTAGAATCTATCTATGTATGTATGCTCTGCCTCACCAACATGATCGAGGAAGAAGAACGGCACACCTACGTACGTGTATGATATCCCTGCTGCGTCAGGTACTGTACTAGATCTGATGTGTACGTACATACTCATCCAACAGGCTAGCTAGCTAGTACTAGATTGTGTGTACGTCTAGTGTGTACTGCATGTGTAGCTAGCGTAGAATTAATTAATAAATATTCTTGTTTCTGGCTAAACAAGTTAATTAGTTGTTCAACGCGATCGAGCTTGTTAATTTGACTGGTTTAATTGTACCTATGCGCGCGTATCGATCCATCCATCCATCCATCGATGTTGTAGCTAGCTACTCCCTCGGGATGTCATTACAGGATACTGCACTTTTATCTAGGTGCATGTATAAAAGACTTTATTATATTTTCTTCTTCTTTATTAGATCACTTATTATTTTCAGATGGTACTCTTATCTAGGTGCATATACAAAACCATGATGATTAATACATAGATTTGCTTTAGCAATCAATAAAGGTTTAAAATTTTTGCAAAATTTACAAAAGGGTGATAAGGAAATTCTTAAGATCTTATAAAATTTTTGAATCATAATTATAGTCTAGTGAATTTATAAAATTCTTATAGGTTACAGTACCATTTATGTTCTTTCTCTTTTTGATTTTTGAAATATAATATAACAAATGAAGTTCAATGCTTACATAGATTTTGATTGACCAAACAAAAAAAATTGATTTTTTTTGAAAATTTTATAGAATGGTACTGAGGAAATTTTTAATCTCTCATAAAAATTTTAGATTATGATCACACTTGAAAAAATTTATAAAATTCTAACAAAGTTACTGTCCTAATTATGTTCATTATGTTTTTGATTTTTTAAAGATAAACAAATGAAGTTCAATTATATTGAATTTTTTTGTATGATCCTACACTACGAAAGATAGTACTATAAAATTCTCAGATCATTATCAAGCTTGTAAAATTTTATAAAAACATGACAGTGTTTCTGCCAAATTTTAAAATGTCTCAAAAATTCATTTTTTCAACAAATTTTCATAGAAGATGACTTTCTTAAGGGTTATTGGACCAAATTCGGCCAAAATTTGAGAAATGTCGCCGAAAAAAGGAAATTACTGTAGCAATTCAATTTTTTTATTTGGCTGGTAGTTTAGATTTCGTGGTGGTCCAAAATCCGAAATTTTGACAAAATTTGTATCCTTGCATGACACTAGCTAGTATTTTTTTATATCTTGACTGAAAAATACTACTAAAAGATGACTATTTGGTCTAGGGCACACAGTTCGATAAAAGATTTTCCCTCGTAGAGGAGAGAAGTTTTTCAGAAACGACTTCTAGTACCTCTGACGGAGTTGAAGGTGGCGCCGATCGAGGAGGTGTATGAAAATTTGTTGAAAAATCTAATTTTTTAAATATTTTAAAATTTTGGCAGAAACACTGTCAGATTTTTATAAAATTGTACAGGCATGATAATAATCTGAAAATTTTATGGTACTATAATTAGTAGATTAGGATCATACATAAAAAATTTCAAAATAATTTAACTTCATTTGTTATCTTTAAAAAATCAAAAACAGAATGAACATAATTGGGACAGTTATATTGTCAGAATTTTATAAATTTTTTTGAGTGTGATTATGATCTAATTTTTTTTTGAGAGATTAATAATTGACTCAGTAACATTATATAAATTTTTCAAAAAATTTCAACTTTGTTTGTTTGGTCAATCAAATCTATGTAAGCATTGAACTTCGTTTGTTATATTATATTTCAAAAATCAAAAAGAAAATAACATAAATGGTACTGTGCCTTGTAAGAATTTTATAAATTCACTAGAGTGTGATCGTGAATCACAATTTTTATGGGATATTAAGAAATTCCTTATCACCATTCTTTAAAATTTTCAAAAAAAATTATGGTTTACATAATTTTTCATTTTGTTTAAGTTTGCCGGTAAGCCTTTTAACATGGCAGTAGTACTGTTCGAATTTTTAAAAATTCATACAGTTTGATCATTATCTAAACATTTTATGAGATAATTATAGATACATCATAACCATGCACAAAAAATTTCAACAGTTTCTAACTTCATTTGTATCATTTTCCATTCGGATCAAACTTGTCGGTCAGTGTTCTATCAGGACAGCGCCACTCTCCGAATTTTTAAAAATTCCTCACATGTGATAATCAGCTGAAATTTTTATGAGAACATTATTTATGGATCATAACCATTCACAAAAAATTTCAACAGTTTATAATTTGATTTGTACCATTTTCCATTCGATCAAACTTGTCGGTCAGTGTTTTATCAGGACAGTACCACTCTCCGAATTTTTAAAAATTCCTCAGGTGTGATAATCAGCTGAAATTTTTGTGAGAACATCAGCATTGTGTCAGGAACCTCCAAAAAAAATTTCAAAATGTTTCGAGAACGTTTAGACCACTTTTCAGCAAGTGCAAAAAACCAAAATTTCGGATATTTCGCCCGAAATTTCGGGTTTTTTTTGCTGAATTTCGGTTTTTTTTTCAGATTGGACCGGATTTGAATTTTCAAATTCAAATTTTGTCCGAAACAATTCCGAAATTTCGAAATTTCGCCGAAATTTCGTTATCCGGCCTGAGGCGAAATTTATTTCGAAACCGAAATTTGAAACCTTGGGGAGGGAAGCATGCATGGGCATGGGCGTCCTCGGACGACGGTCATAGCTACTGGGGCACGAGAGGAGGAAAGTGAACTTAATTATAAAGACCAGCGGATGAGCGTACAATGATGGTGCACGGTCTTTCACGGCACAAGTAACAAACAGTAGCAATCCTTCACTTGCACAACACCAAAACTCCAAAGCTGGAACCCCCAGCCCCAGTGGCGGATCCAGGATTTCCGAAATAGGTGTTCAAAGGTATAAAAAACTGTTCAATGTAAAATATAAAGGTTCAAAATAGCAAAAAAAATACAAAGTACAAAATTTGTTAATAGAGACATCACCTAAAATAATTTAGAGATCTGTGAATTGGGGATTTTAAATCTATATACTTCCCCTCTATTTTTGAATGCTCTACATGCTACATTTAAGAAATCATAATTCACCGTTACAAATTAACACAACGTTAGTAGAGTTGTAAATTAAGGATTTCAGATTTAGGAATCAAGAATTAAATTGACTTGTGTGGTTGTCCATGCCGAATGCTCACTTGTTGCCTGCTATTTTAGCATCACTTCCTGCCCCGCCGATCGCCTCCGGTGTTGCACCTTTCATCCCCAACTCGATGCTCGTGCTGCATAGGGCTGCCATGCAACACGTCGCGTACTGCTTCTTACCCTACTGGACACTGTCGCCTTGACCCGCTAGCCGTCATCAGTGCCGCACTCTCTACCCCCCCGAGTCAATGCTCGCTGCGGCCACAAGGGCCATGGCTCCCCTACCACGCACCGCTTCTTGCGCCATAGATGTGACAAGTTGAAATGGATTTGAAGGTTGAAATACGTATTTTTAAGCTCATTTAATAGTGTATATATTTAATATACTTGTTATATACTAAGTTTTTTTTAAAAAAAAATTTGGGGTGTACATTAGTACACCCATGTCCAGCCCAACAGATGCAGTGTATGTGCCATAAATAGGCAAGGGCACCAATGAACAGCACCTAATTGGTTAAGCAAACAACAGTTCCTCTTCCATAAAAACAGCAGCAGCACAAAAATTAGTTTGGTCGTCTGCACCGGTGTTTCTCTAGGTAAACACTCGCCGTACTTAAGTTTGCTCAGGCTTAAAAAAAAAAAAAACCCGGCTCCGCTACTAAATGAAACGATCGAAGCTACTAAATGAAAAACGACACTTAAAAAGTTTCAAATTTTTTCGCATGCGATAAATACAGAGAAATACTCTATGTATTATGTGTGAAAAAGTTTGGAATGTTTTGTACGTCGAGTTTGATTAGTTTACTAATCAGTTCAAACAAGTTTGAAGTGAAATTCAAACTAGGTTGTGTTTTTTAACGGTAGTTTGATTGTAGGTATGCGTTGATTATATACATATAAATCAGTATGAACTAAATTCATTCAGAATATTTGAATTCGAGTATATTTTTTCAAAGATATGTGTTTCATTTGAATTATCATAGATAGTTATATATCGTAAAACCAAAATTTTCAAAAAATATATATGAATTTATGTATTTAAAATCCTGGTACTCTGACACACAGTAATGTCCCATTCGACCTCGTATGTTATATTAAAGTAGGTGTCCTAGGCACGTGTGCGCTTTACTAGGTGCAACCATACAAGCCCAGATCGATCATGAAAGAACAGTGGTTGTGAGTTTGAGAGCTGTGACACTTGCATGCATGCATGCATGATGTACCAATGCAACATATGTGCTATGTACATGTGTTTGATTGTACATACAGCCAGGGGCACCTGAAAATTTCTAAAAATGCTACTAGAACAATTCTCCAATAGGTCAAATTTATTGATTAAACTTATTACGATTTTAATGATTTAAGATTTCTAAGATCTTAGAATTATTTGTATTGTACTTTTAGCAAATATATATGTTGGATTTATAATACTATAAAATAATTGTATTTATATAAGACTATAGAGTTGTACGTGTAAAAGTACGCACCTATATAGAAAGTTTTCTAGTTCCGCCTTTGCGTATAGCAAGTGATGATATATATATATATATATATACACACACACACACTAGCTCAGTGCCCGTACGTTGCTATGAAAAATAAAATTTGTAACGAAACATAAAGGCCAAGCAATAAAAGAAAATTTGACTACAAGATCAAATATAAATAACTGCTAACATGAAGCCGCATTGGAGTATCTTAGAGTTAGTATTTAAGATACCGAAGGTAGAGGATAACAACAGAACAAAGTTGTTACAAAATGACCACTAATTTTCTGAGGTAAGACAAAATTCTTACAAGACAAGATCTCATTGGACTAAAAGCTTGAGGTCACATGGAAAACAGGGCAATGTTGTGATGTATATACGATATACATAATATGCACTGTATACCTATAGCCACCTTATCTTTTGTAGGACGAATAAAAACAGAAGCTTCCGTATATAAACCTGTGACACTATCCTTGAAACATCGTCGTATAATTAAGACATACAAAAATTTAATTGATAACAACAGCACATACAAATTGGCTTATAAAAGGGAGGCCATGATTAACCAGGCAATGGGCATCTAGTCAGGAACCAAAGGAACATCACCAAGAGCGTAGATGTATATAAGGTTTTGATAACAACAACACATGCAAACTGGCTGCACACTTAGAAAAGAATAGCAAACTGACAGGGAAATAATATGGTATTTTAAGTTTTCAATGTACTAATGTATTTTAGAAAATTGCAGTTGGAAAGGAATATCAAAAACATGGAATGGGGCAATTGAACAATTATTGCATCAAATAGTTATTATTGTGGCATGACTCGTTATGAAATGTATGATTTGAATTAGAAGTATTTGACAATGATTGAGCGAACATATTCACCTACACTGCACAGAGATACAAGCAGTGAGAGACCCCGAAAGAATAGGTCCATTGATGTGGGGAAGCACCACCAGATTAGGAGATTGGAGAGGGGACACATGAGGTGGATGGTCCATTGGTCGGAGATGGTGATGGCCCCCGTGCTCTCATCATTGTCGTCTTCCATCGACGTGGGTGCAGTAGGCACAAGCGAGTGGCCGAAAGCGTTCACCGCCGCCGATCTCAAGCGGCATAGCATGGCTTCTTGTCGCGGCGGAAAGTGCTTCTGTCTTGGAGAAACGTGCCACCAAATTAGATTTTAGAGCATTTCAACAGGCAACCGAGCTTTGGATCAAGCCGAGCCCGGGATTCGACACATAGTATGAGGCCGATTGATACTTTGATGCGTATTTAGGGTCTAGACTGGCATCGGGTCGGTCCAGATGCCATCAGTGATGAGGAAGTGGAGCAGGAGGAGGCCGGGGAATAGGGGAGGCGACGCAGTAGCGCGAGTTCGTTGTCGCAATTTCACTGAGCCACCGTCAGTCAGATCAAGCAGGTAACAGGGTGGAGAATGGAGCGGTGGCCTGGACTGAGGGAGGCGAAAATGTCGACAGAAACGAGTGGTAGAGATCGCTTGGACCGAGGCAGCCGAAGAGGGCGGAGTCACAGAGACGTGAGAGCACGCGCGCAAGAAGTCTCCCACCTCCATTGCCCCTATCTCTGTGGAGTGGGAGGGGGGCGGTCTCGGGGTGGGTGTGGGGCCTAGGGGAGGAGAGAGAGCATCCTATTTTGTTATTCTGTGATGTGTGGGAGGGATGGACAGTAGAACGGACGTACCATCACCAACTCCTAATTAGAAGTAGTAGAGATAAGAGAATCATTTATCCTACTTAACAACATAAACATAATTACATATAAATTCATATTATAAATTAGTCATTGGTTAGAAAACCATAGCGGATATTAAAGGATATTGATGTTTTATCGGATAGCTATTTTGTTAATTTGTCGGATATCTTTAAAAGATATCCTACCAAATACGGATACGGAGCAGATATTGTTGTCCTCATATCCTAACTCGTATTTCCTGGATACAGTTATGGATAATATCAAATACGGATCGGGACTAAAAATAGTATTCCGTGCGGAATTTTTTCTGATATGGCGTTGACGAATACTCATACCAGGGGCACCCCAACGGCCCAGAATGATAAGCAGGCCGCCTCAAGCCCAGCTCTGACCTAACAAGCGGCACCGGGCCCATTGCCGACCAAAGGACCCGTGGGACTACGAAGGATGCCTCTCCCCGGCCGACCAGGACGAGCATCCCTGACCAAGTAGGGCTCCCGACCCCCGCGGCGGGTCGGGATCCTCCGACTCTGACCAAACCAAGGCAACCTCCGCCCAGGAGCCGCGTGTCGGAGCCTTCACCGGCTGACAGCCACGTGCCCCACGGACGGGGTCAATCGAAGTGACTGTACGAGAGCAGGTGGCTCTTTCCCCAGATGGCATAATGGCTGCTGAAGTCAAGCTTCCGGTCCCATCAGCCAGTCACGAACAATATGAAGGCACGCTTCCTCCCGAGGCAGCACCAACGTCATACACTGCGATGTCAGCACTCGTCAGGCTCACAGAAGGCAGGTGCGCCATTTCCCGACGGAGCAGCTAACCGCCCTGCCCAACGGGACTACCGACCCGGCATGGGCAAGGCGGGCGATGACCAGTCACTAGAGCGAAGGACCGAAGCTCTTAGCATAGGTCGCTTCACCCTTCCCTCTCCCGATTTTCGATGTAACCTGCCCCTCCCTACTATATGAAGGGAGGCAGGAGCCCCTGGGGGAGGGACAGACAGAGAGGGACAGAGAGAGACCGACTCTTCTGGCCAAGTCCTTACGAACAGGCAATCAGCATTCTCGCGCTAGGACTTTCAGCTCTCGCTTGTAAACACGGTGCAGCCATCTGCACCGAAGGCAATACAATACCACCACACGAACTGGAGTAGGGACATTAACCAGTATACATCTTGGGCTTCCGAGTCTAACCATTCAGGGAGAGGGAACGCGCGGCCCCTTAGACTTACAAATTTACTTGCGCTGCTCGAACGCCGATACATGGCGCGCTGTAGGGGCCTTTGCGCGTCTTCATCAACATCTCCGGATTCCCGTTTGCCTCCCTGATGGCATTCTTCACCCGCGATGGCACGACTGCGTCGGGAAGCCGGATCCGCTTCGGCTCCCTCGACTTCGCCGCCACTTTGGCAGGAGGGCTCGTGCTTATCCCAGCCGTCTCCGGAGACCAGGCACCCGTCGGGAGCCGGAGCGCCATCTCCGGCGACCTCGCCAAACTCCGGCTTGGGGCGTCCCTACAGGCCCCGAAGTCGGAACCCAAGGAGCACCCCGCCACTTCTGGCAATAGCTCTCGTGGGTCCGGGCAGGTGACCATGTCACCTCCCGCAAGCTCACAACTTTGGCGATGGCCAGCTACAAGCCGGCCTCTGTCCACGAGCTGCTGGAAGATTCTTCCAGCCACGACTCCAGCTCCGACACGGAGCAAACCGCCCGCAGACGGCACTCTCGCGAGTGCAACATGGCGGGCACGGTCGACTTGACCGTAACCCCCGTGGCTACGGGGGCCCCCATCCGGCGCACTAAGGCGCAAGAGGAGGAATACCAACGCGAGTGCACTGAACGAGCTCAGGCTCGCCGCGCCGAGCTTCAGCGGCAGCCAAGAGCCGAGGAGCGGCGGGCGAGCTCGACCAGCTCGTGCCAACCCGAGCGGGATGAGCCCGAGCCCTCGCAGATGCTTGGCGGCGCGCGGGTGCGCCACGTCAGGTACACCACAAGCTGGTGGAAGAGTCTGACGGCCCTCAGTTCTTCCCTCACGCAAGTCAGAACGTGGCTGCGACTGCGATGCTGCTCCGAAGCCTTCCTGAGCCGGCTGACCCGGAGGCCAAAGCCACGTGCGGAACCTCCTCCGGGCTGGTGGAGCGTCTGGCCGTCACGGCAAAGACATGCGCACCTCCGGCTCCTACCACTCGGGTGCCACCTCTGGCCGCCGGGCCCGTCTCATTGCCGGAGCCGGGCTTGGGCCGGCAAAGCAGCGGCGCACCACGAACAACCCCAGGCCTCGCGCACCCCGGTACGCCTATCACGGGAGCCGCCCAGACCGTACTCGGGCTAGTTGGATACGCTATCGCCACATCGGATTTGGAGGTTAGCAAAGGATCACCGATGGTGCTCGCATTGCTAACACCCAAGCCCAAATGAGACAACGGCGAACACCCAAATAACTCGAACCCGATCCCGATATTCCCCGTATGCGATCAGAAAACTCGCCAGATCCCCACATACCGGATTTCAAAGTCATACCAACTCAATTTGCATAAAGGGGGCAACGAACTCAAACCCCACAACCGGACACGCAAAGCGGAAGCAAAACAAAACAAAACCCAACCCGCACAAAGACGACCCGACGAAAAACCAAAACCCACAAGACTAACAAAAGCACGAAAAAATTGGGCATGATGCCTCTAGAACAGAGGACATCCACCCAAAGACAAGAGAGACAAATTGCATATATATATATATATCAACAATAACAACTAAATATCTACGACCAACTACGATCTACGATCATCAACCATCATATAACAACCACATCAAGTATCAAAAGTTAAAGCCTCCACATGCTACAAACACAACCCATACATATACAACAAAAGTTATCCAAACCCCAAGGTAAATAAAATTAAGACTCATCCGAAGTGTCCTCGCCATCAACACTTCCGGCGCTTGCATCAATGAGCTAAGCCTCTACTCGGTGTCCCGCCCCGACAACCGAGAGACAATAAGGACAGAACTCACAACCTGCATCGCCCTCACCAAAACCACAAAGCGTAGCATGAGTACGTAAGGTACTGCAAGTCTTACCCGTGGTCCATATATGACCGACTCACAAAGGAATATGCATTGGATAAAACAATGGAATAAGCCACAGGTAATAAATGCGAAAAGCTTAACTTTGTAGTAGATTCGCCTACACTACTCAATTCACAAGTTTTTAAAGCAGTTATAACAAGCATCTACTACTACATTGAAGGTTTGCAATTAAGTACATGAAGTAACACAAGTATCACCACCATTCACAACCAATTTCATCAACATCTCACATTTCTTTTACAGTTTTAAGTTGTTACTACGATGAACTGAGCGATGAGAGAGCGTGCTCTTATCCATGAAAGGCGATTCAAATCGTTTATTCACTGCGAGGATCATCAATCACACGACATCAATCCCACACAGAATCCCGCATCAACCGCCTCCCACCATATCTATCCGATGAACCGCCTCATGCGGCACGAGCACCTAGCAACCTCCCCGAGCGACACAAGTCCAACTTGGCCCTCCCGAGAGACCTAGGCCTCGAACTCCACCCCAACCATCGCATGAAGTTGCACCCCATCGACTAGGGAATGGTGAAAGAGTGGCTTACCGCGCCCATATCACGGTATGTGATCAACAAGGGTTGCTCAATCAAAGGTCAAACTCGAACGGTCCTCAATCGACACAAAGAGAGCTACACATTCGAGTCTACACTCTCATGTCCCAACCCTCTCGCCGGTCTCCAATTCACATTTACATTTTCAACCTACTCCCATTTCCAAACCATGTAGTTCATAAGTGTGAAGTAGTACATCACAAGTGATGGAACCGTCCACCACTTGGCCCGAACCCGACCGCTAAGCAATTTAAGCGTGACATAAAATATTACCCATGTTAGGTTCCAAATGACAATTCAACAATTAACAAGGATGACATATGCAGTAAATAGGTTCTAACATTCTACCCACAATTCAACTCCTAATGCACTACTTAAAACACCCGTTAAGCAATTCATTCACAAAGATAGAATATATAAGGATCAATGATGCTTAGGTGCTTGCCTTGTGCTTCAATTGATTTTCAGTAGCCACTGGCTCTTCAACTCCCACGGATACGTCACCCGCCATGCATCGTTCTCTACACGATGTATGGATGCAAAATGAGATGCATGAAATGCATATGTAAAGGAAATGCAATTCGAAGTTTTAACAAAATTCCAAAATGCAATCCTTCTACAACAAAACGAAAAGCAAAAACGTTGACACTACGTATCAATAGCTAAACAATACTTTGATATGCTTTACACAACTCCAACCAAAATCCTAACCTTCATTTTGAAATTTGGACAGATTTTAGCCCTTCTAGACCGACTTCACCATTTTAGGCATAACTTCTACATGGTTACATGAAATTGAGTGATTCCAAGTCCTAATGAAACTTAAGAGATATATCTACAACTTAGTTTTAGCCGATTTCTCATTTATTGCTTGAGTAATGCCCAGTTTGCCCATGAACAGAGGGTGGATTTTGGGTTCAGAATTTATAGTCTTTCTGGACAGCATGCACCATTTTGCCATAAAAATGCTATACCTAATGGAATTGAGCAATTGATGACAGTTTTGGAATCTACACAAAATTTCCTACAACTTCTCAGGAAAAACTCAAAGCTAATTCGGCCTCTAACTATTTTTAAACTACAGTCCAAGTTTCAGCTTTCACAGATTCAGCATCTCAGTGCAGCAGGTACCAAAATCATCATAACTTTCGTTTGGATGGATGGAATCAAGTGATTCAGGTTGGAAAATAAAGGTAACTCATTTGCCTACATCTTCTTCTTCAGTGGACCAAGCAGGAAATGCTGGGAACTAGCTCTAAAACACGAAACACAGCAGCACAATTTCCTGCTCGAAAATGACAGAACATTGTACCAAACCCTAAATTGATTTTCCTCAAATCCACCAATGAAACTTCAATCCAAAGCATGTAATCCATACATCTACCTCATTTATACCATCCACACCCAATCATCAAAACCCTAGGAGAGAAATTACCTAGAAGGAGGTGGGAGAGGAAGGAGATGAGCTGCTTGGGAGGGAGGAAGGAGCTGCTGCTTGGGGAGCTTGGGGAGGCGCCACCAATGGAGGGAGGGCTGCAGGGAGGAGCTCCAAGGGCGCCAAGGGAGGAGGTAGGAGGCGTGGAGGAGAGACTTAGGGGAGGAGCTGCCCCCTGGCTGATTTCTTGGCTTGGGAAGAAATGAGGATGGGAAAAAAAATGAGCTCTAATGCACACATGTGGCTAGATATTTGTTGGCTTTGGTGGTTTGACTATTTTGCCCCCATGGGTGTGGGCATGACAAGGTTTATTTAGTAATATGGCTAGAAGAAGTTATTTGTTTGCTTGAATCGATTCAATTTTTGAGTCATATTTAAAACTAGTGTTTGATTT
Organism: Otatea glauca; assembly: GCA_036346275.1. Classification (NCBI taxonomy): domain Eukaryota; kingdom Viridiplantae; phylum Streptophyta; class Magnoliopsida; order Poales; family Poaceae; genus Otatea; species Otatea glauca. Next base: position 573,723 of record CM070712.1, read on the forward strand.
TGGATTGGGATCAAAATTCAACCCTGACTTAGAGAAAGTTTCTAGTTCAAAATGTTTTGGTTAAGTTTGAAAAATTCTAAGTGGCAGTTTACGATAGTCGTTGCAGTCGGAAGTTAATAATAATTACGGCCAAAATTTTGGTTGGCGCTAATTTTAGCCGCACAAACCGAAATCGAATTTGGGGCCCTGTCAACGCCAGCGCCTCGGCGACGCCTACAACGTCCGCGCCACACTCGAGGCGAAGAAAAGTGACGGACGAGGCCGCCCACTCGCGTATTGTGGACGGCGGGCGCCACCACCACCGTAGCCCAAGCCCCGATGGTCCGGGACCACGGGCCTTCTGCCTAGGAATTCGCCATGCGGATTTCCCTGCCAGGTTCAGGGCACCAACCAACATAGCCAAATACACTGGGGCTACGAACCCCGGCGTATGGCTTGAGGACTACCAGCTCGTGTGCCGGGCAGGGGGGCAACGGATGACCTCTTCATCATCCAATATCTCCCAATCTACCTCGCGGACTCGGCTCGAGCCTGGCTCGAATACTTGCCTGCAAAGACCATCAGGAACTGGGCCGACCTGAAGACCCTCTTCGTCGGTAACTTCCAGGGCACATACAAGCGCCCTGGGAACTCCTGGGACCTGAAGAGCTACAAGCAGCAGCCGGGAGAAACTCTCCGGGATTACATCTGGCGCTTCTCCCGCCAATGCAACGAGCTCCCCGACATCTCCGATGCCGATGTCGTGGGGGCGTTCATCTACGGCACCTCCCGCAAGGCCTTGGTGCACAAATCGGTCAAGCGTCAAGCCCGTAACCACCAAGGAGCTTCGACATCGCCACCAACCACGCCCGGTGAGGAGGTTGTGAGCCATCTTTGAGGATGGCAAAACTAAGCAAGACCCCGACGCTTGAGCCGGTCCCTTCCGACCGCTCCGACAAACGGGCGGCACGGAAGCAGTCCGCGAGGCCCAAGTGGTCGCGACCGTCGACCGCCTCGCCAAGCAAAGAGTGCGACCGACCGCGCGCACCACTTCGAAAAGTTGATGGACAGCTCGTTCCCACACCACGGGTTCCCCGTCAAACACAAGTACCGGGACTGCGAGGTCCTAAGGCGCTTCCTCTCCGGCGCCACCATGATGCCGCGGGGCAAAGGAAAGAAGTCGACCCCAGCCCCACGGGCCGCGGAAAAGATGGCAGACGACGAGTTCCCAGAACCCGACGGTTGCCTTATGATCTTCGGCGGATCGGCATGCTACGCCGACAAGCGCCAGCTCAAGCTCGCCTACCGCGAGGTCCACACCGTCACGCCAGCCGTCCCCCAATATCTTCGGTGGTCAGAGTCCCCGATCACCTTCGATCGGACCGATCACCCCGATCACGTCCCACAGCCGGGGAGATACCCGCTTGTGGTCAACCCCATCGTGGGGAAGAAGCGCCTCACAAAGGTGCTAATGGACGGTGGCAGCGGCCTCAACATCCTCTATGTTGAGACGCTCAACGCCATGGGGGTCCCCCGCTCGAGTCTCCGACCGAGCAAGGCGCCTTTCCACGGCGTCATCCCAGGCCAGCAGGCCCACCCGCTCGGGCAGATCGACCTGCCCGTCACCTTTGGAGGACCGAAAAATTTCCGCACCGAGACCCTCACTTTTGAGGTCGTGGGTTTTCCTGGATCCTACCGCGCCATCCTGGGGAGGCATGCTATGCAAAGTTCATGGCGGTCCTCACCGTGATCTATCTGGTCGAAGATGCAGGCCGCGGGGAGTCATCACCGTGGCTTCGTCCTTCCAGCTTGCTTACAAATGCGAGCGAAGCAGTTGCGAGCTAGCATCGGCGGTCATCGCGTCCGCCGAGCTCGCCAACCTTCGGAGGGAAGCCTCCGAGTCCGCCCCTGAGTCTAGCAAGTCGGGGGCGGGATCCTTCAAGTCCGCTGAGGACACGAAGAAGGTTGCGATCGATCCCGGCGATCCGACCAAGACCGTGCGGGTCGAAGCCACTCTCCCCACCAAATAGGAAAGCACGCTCGTCGACTTCCTCCGCGTCAATAACGATGTCTTTGCATAGAAGTCCTCCGATATGCCAGGAATTCCCTGGGAGGTCGTCGAGCACTCCTTGAGCATCCGACCGGGTTCAAAGCCGGTCGCCCAACGCCTGCGCCGCTTCGACGAAGAGAAGCGCAGGATCATAGGGGAGGAGATTGCCAAGCTTTTGGCTGCAGGGTTTGTAAAAGAGGTGCGCCACCCCGAGTGGTTAGCCAACCCTGTACTTGTAAAAAAGAAGAGTGGGCAATGGAGAATGTGCATTGACTATACGAGTCTCAACAAGGCGTGTCCCAAGGACCCGTTCCCCTTGCCCCGCATCGACCAAGTCATAGACTCCACCGCAGGGTGCGAGTCCCTCTCCTTTCTGGATGCCTACTCGGGCTACCACGGATAAGCGCCAAGGAGTTCGACCAGCTCGTGACCTCCTTCATCACTCCGCTTGGCTCGTTACGCTCGTAACAATGCCGTTCGGTCTAAAAACGTGGGCGCTACATACCAAATATGTATGCAAACGTGTTTCAACGACGGATCGGCCGCAACATTGAGGCGTACGTCGACGACATCGTCGTGAAGACCAAGAAGGCCGACGACCTCATTGCCGACCTAGGAGAGACTTTCGCGAATCTCCGGCGGTTCCGCATAAAGCTCAACCCCGAGAAGTGCGTCTTCGGGGTCCCCAAGGGGAAACTCCTCGGCTTCATCGTCTCCGAGCGCGGCATCGAGGCCAATCAGGAGAAGATCTCGGCGATCGCAAGGATGGGCCCGGTTGGCAACCTCAAAGGGGTCCAGAGGCTAATCGGATGCCTTGCAGCCTTGAGCCGTTTCATGTCTCGCCTTGGCGGCGAATCGCTTCTCTGGTGCTCAAGAAATCCGACCGCTTCAGCTGGACCCAGGAGGCTCAGGAGGCCCTCACCCGCTTGAAGGCCTTCTTGTCCTCACCCCCGGTCTTGGTTGCCCCGGCACCAGGCGAACCGCTGCTCCTCTACATTGCAGCCACTGCCCAAGTCGTCAGTGCGGCCCTCGTGGTGGAACGAGCGGAAGAAGGCCGTGAACTCAAGGTACAACGGCCAGTCTACTTCATCAGCGAGGTGCTTTCCGAGTCCAAGGCTCGGTACCCGCAGGTGCAGAAGCTGCTCTACGCATTGCTCATCGCAAAAGGAAGCCGTCCATTACCCGACCAGGCACCCGTCACCGTGGTGACCACATCGCCACTCGGCGAGATCGTCCCACAACCGCGACGCCTCGGGAAGGATAGCCAAGTGGCGCCGAGCTTAATGGTCATGGCATATCATACGATCCTCGAACGCGGTCAAGTCACAGTTCGCCGACCGTCGCCGCCGAGTGGACCAAGCCAGCGCGCCACCGCGCGAAGACCCCGAGCTTGGACGATGTACTTGATGGGTCCTACACCAAGAACGGCACGGCACAGAGTTGTCATTGTTTCCCCACTCGGGAACAGACTTCAATACGCCATCAGGTTGCTCTTCGATGCGACCAACAATATCGCCGAGCACGAGGCTCGCCAACGGCCTCCGGATCATTGCCGACCTCGGCGCCGCCGACTTACGTCCCACGGGACCAAGCTTGTCGTCGACCAGGTCATGAAGGCTGCGGAGCCCCGAGACCTGGTCGAGAAGTGCGCAAGCTCGAGGAACGGTTCAAGGGCTTTGAGCTCCACCATAGCTACAGACGCTACAACGGTGAGGCCGATTACCTAGCCAATCTTGCCTCCAGCAGGGGGCCACTCCCGCCTGGGATCTTCGTCTGTGACCTTCACGCCTTCCGTCCCGCTTGGACCTAGTGGCGGCGGTCTCCGACTGCCGAGCACGGCTACTCGGCGGCCGTCGCGGTCGGGCGTAAACCCGGCCGGTCGGGCGCGTCGTGCTAACGATCAATCCGACCGAGGAAGCCTTTCATCGGCCGTCGACGGACGGATCGCTTCCACCGACCCGACCGAGGCGGCGCCTCGCCGTCGGCGAAATCTTCGTCTGGTCGGGCGGACCTTTACAAAAGAAGTCCTCCGAGTCCTCTAGAGGTGTATTCTGGCCGACCAAGGGAAACAACTGCTGCTCGATATCCATGGCGGGGTCTGCGGTCACCATGCTGCGCCTCGGTCCCTGGTAGGAAAAGCCTTTCGACAAGGTTTCTACTGGCCGACCGCCGTGTCCGACGCCGAGCAGATTGTACGCACCTGTGAAGGATGCCAATTCTTCGCCCGTCAGACACATCTGCCAGCTCAGGCCTTACAGACGATTCCCATCACATGGCCGTTTGCAGTATGGGGACTCGATCTGGTCGGGCCCTTCAAGAAAGCGCCCGGGGGCTTTACTCATCTCCTCGTCGCGGTGGACAAGTTCACTAAGTGGATAGAGGCCAAGCCGGTTGCGAACGTCACGTCGATGCAGGCGGCCGCCTTCCTCCGCGACATCGTCTTTCGGTTTGGAGTCCCGAACTCTATTATCATCGACAACGGGACGCAGTTCACGGGGAAGGAATTCCTCGAGTTCTGCGACGATTTCAACATCCGTGTCGATTGGGTAGCCGTGGCCCATCCGCGGACTAACGGCCAGGTCGAATGCGTGAACGGCATGATCCTCCAAGGGCTCAAGCCACGGATCTTCAGTCGACTAGAGCATTTCGCGGGGCGATGGGTGGCCGAGCTACCCCTCGTCCTCTGGAGCCTGCGGACCACGCCAACTCGGGTGACCGGGTTTACACCGTTCTTCATGGTGTTCGGTGCTGAAGCTGTCCTGCCAACCGACCTGGAATATGGCGCCCCAAGACTACAAGCCTTCGACGAGGCTCGGGGACTCGCCTCGCAACAAGACGCCATCAACCAGCTCGGCGAGGTGCACGATGTGGCCATTCTGCGATCGGCCAAATATCAACAAGCTCTGCGACGTTACCACAGCCATCAGTGTCGGGACCCGAATTTGCAAATCCGGACCCTCTGTGTATACCGCACTAGTCCAGGATCACGCTAGTGCACACAGGCGCAACATAGATGCTATCATAGTCGAACACAGCGAAATATAGCATAAACTTCAATGATTAATAATAACTGTTGTCTTACATGAATAATGCCTCACAGGCTTAAATAAAAGTATCAATGAAAAGCGGCGGGAATAGAATAAACGCATGGCGCTCGATTCGCCACAGAGCAACCGATGAGGCTCGGACCCTAAGCATTCGTGATCCATATAATCCTCCTCCACGAAGGCGTAGATTCCTCCTCTTGAAGTTGTTGTTGTTGGGGTGAGTACATAAAGCACTCAACAAGTTGTGCACAATAATGCAAGTCTAATATTCTATATGCTTGGCTTAATCCAAAGGAATGGCTAATAAGGGTATTTTGCAATAAAGCGAAGATTTAACAAGAATACAATAAATAGATTGGAAAGCGATAAAACAAATACAATAATTAATAAATTCAGCATTTCAAGTAACCAAGTTTCTCAATCCTAAATTATTTTCCACCTTCCATGGCACCTTGCCATCCCAATAGGTTTTGTTTAACAAAAGTCTAACCCTTAATCTGTAATTCGAGCATTGCCCAATACTGTGAGCACGGCTATTCGAATAGATTGTACACTCTGCAGAGGTTATGCACTTTACCCACACGATACAACCAAACACCACCAAGGCGAGTGATCATAACAAAGCCTTTACAATGCTACACCTAGACCCGATCGCTCGCTAAGGTTTCAACATCAAGGGTTAAACCACCACAACAGGCCCCCTCTTGCGCCATGTGAGTTAAACCGTAACTCGGGACTCACTATTCACCACGACAAGATCAAATCTAGGTTTCACAAATTATTCACTAGGTGTCCCATTCGGACATGTGGTTGCAAGGACTCGTGTCAAAGGCTTGCAAGGTTAAGTCCTTAAAGTGATTAAGGCAAGACTTCCACATACCCCTGCCATCCCTGGCCCACCTTGGCACACTTGCCCTTGCCACTTGCCCCAATCTAAAATCATTACCACCCCAGTTGATTACCAAGCACCACATGCCATCAACATTTCAATCTAGATGTGTGACCTCCTCGCCACGACAACTTGATATCACGGTGCGACAAAGACATGACACACCAATTCATAAACATTGTTCCATATTCCATTAGTCAAGATTAAGTATCAACATTCGGACACATGTGATGACGTGGCATGGCTAAGCAATGTGACGGTCTAACTAGCCCATGTTGATTATCAATATTAACCAACTATAGTTCCACATCCTAGGGTGACAAATAGATCATGGCATATAATTGACAAGGTATGATTTAATTCAAATAGGCATATTATCTAATTCCCAGATTAATTGAAATCATTTATACACATAAATTATCATGCATAAAGTTTAATAGACAAAATAGCAATTTGGTGAAAATTAGGTGCAACATGATCAAAGCACAACTTGCCTTGGAGTAGGTGCTAGTCTTGCTCTGAGCTTGGGTCTTGAAGCGATGAATCTTCCTCCGGATCACCGAGCAGTTCAACGTCTACGCGAAACTATGCCAAAATAGCAAATAAACACCAAAAAAGAGAGCAACCAAACTTCAAAAATAAAATAAAATTCACTAATAAATAGATCTTGATTTTACAAATTTTTATAAATTTGAATCACTCAAATCCGAGTTAAAATGCAAAAGATATAGCCTTTTGAAGTTTGAATAAATACTGAAAATACAGAAAATAGAATAACCGATTTTTCAGAATTATTTTTCTATTGGAAAAGATCTTTATTGCGCAACGCTGATGTCAGCCCTGACTCGGACCAATCAGGCGCTGACACGTCGCCTGGTCCATGGACTCGGTCCATGGGACCGCCTCTGGTCCACCGTGGACGTGGCCCACGGCGCCTCGCGCCACGCGCCTTGGGCTGGCAAGACAACGATCGGTTTGCAACGCCGCCCGCGCGATGCTCGACACGCGGCACACATCCGGCGACGATCCAACGGCTAACGCTCTAACGCACACGCGGCGCGATCTCAACCGAACAAACCTGATCCAACGGCCGACGCTTACCCGAGCCGTTTCTCGTTCTTCCGAGACGTGGCGCGATCGCGTGGTCCGGCGAAGATCCAACGGTGATGAAGCTTCCGACGAAGATGGCAAGACGGCGGCGTGATCCGCACCGGAAGCGGAGGACGGCGACCACCGAACGGCGTTCCGCGCGACTCGGCGGGATGAAGTGGCTACCCCGATGCGGCTTGACGCGACGAGCCTGGATCTGGAACCGATTCGGCGAACGGCGGCTTGACGGAGACGCAAACTAAAGAAAACGACCGGCGGAGCTACAAAAAACTGCGGCGAGCTCTACTGCATGGGCGACGGCGACTCGACGGCGAAGACTAGAGCGACTGGAAGCGCAAGGCGATGAGGAACCTCGGGGTGCAGCCCACGCCTTTTATAGCCTCGGCATGCGCGCTAAAATGGCAACCCTAAAATCATGCGGCGGCGACGGCAAGCGGCGACGGATTCGGAAACCGAATCGGAGACGATGACTGCGGTCCGTCCGATCTGCGATGAACGGCTATGATTCCTCCGAACGCGATACGATCCGATCCGCTCTTTCTAAAATCAACGGATGCGATCAGATCTTTCCAAAACAACGCAAAGAATCCTCACCGCGCGATCTTGATCCAACGGCCGAAGGCGCTAGGGTTTCGCGAAAGGAGACAAATGGTCGATCCGATCCAACGGTCACACGCGCATGCGGCGGCGGCGGTGATGGGCGCACACCGTTGGGCACGACGATAGTGCTGGGCTTGGCCCAGTACTGTTCCAAGATTTTTCAAAAGCTTTTTGATTTAAAATAATTCTCGAAATTAGATTAATTCATTTAAGGCAATTAAAATATCGTGAAAAATCCAGAAAATTCTCATAAATACTTTGAGACATTACGAGCTCAAATAAAATATTTTTGGTAAAACTTTATATTAACTTTATCTATATATACATTTAGTTTTCACTAAAGGTTCAATATACTTAATTAAAATAATTCAAATAATTTACGGAAAAATCCAATAAATTGTAACATCACCAAAATGCACATAAGTGAAATTATAGGCCAAATTTTGGGATGTTACAAACCTCCCCTATAATGTAATCTCGACCCAGACCAAAGGTTGACTAGGAATAGGTTTGGAAATTCGACTTGAGATCCTCTTCACGCTCCCGGTTGCCTCATTCTCGGAATGGTTGCTCCATCAACCACGCAAAGCGAACCGACTTGGTCACGGTCTTGCGGTCCATAACATCCAAGATTCTGATTGGTTGCTCCTTGTAGGTCAGATCTTTCTGCAATTCAATCTCTCCCAAAGGTGTCTGCTCTGCTGGCACCCGAAGACACTTCTTGAGCTGAGACACATGGAACACATCATGCACGCATGCTAGTGACTGCGGCAATTCCAACTGATAAGCAACCTCCCCTCGACGGCTCAAAATTTTGAACGGTCCATGTAAGGACCCGAATCCACTGATTCGAACCCACTGTGTTTACCGCACTAGTCCCAGGATCAACGCTAGTGCACACAGCTTAACATTGGTAGATATCACATCATACACAACGATAATAGAATAATAGTTCATTTATTGATATAGCTAAATGTATGATCTTATGACCAACTTACATTATTAAGCCACGCAGGGCAAGACCGAGAATATAAACTAATAATTAAGGCAGGGAAAAGTAGAACCGTGATAGCTCATCGAGTTCACCACAGGCAACCAACAAGGCTCGGACCCTAATGACTCGTGTCTTCTTGGACCTCATCTTCCAACACAGTGTATATTCTTCAACTGTTGATTATTGTTGTTTGGCAAGGGTGAGTACTTAAAGCACTCAACAAGTTGTGCATGTAATGCGCTTCTATTTATCTATATGTAAGGCTTATTCCAAAGGATAGGCTATCATGGTTATTTTGCAATAAGCGACATTTATGAACAAATACAATAATAGATTGTAAAGAATGTAAAACGAATAGCAATAATAAATAAATTCAGTATTTCTCAAGTAAACCAAGTTTCCAATCCTAAATCAAGTTCCAATCTTCCATATGGCAATCCTGCCATCCCAACCAAGTTGTCCAATTTATTAAACTAACCCTTAACTGTAATTCCCGAGCATTGCTCAATACGCGAGCACGGCTATCCGAATAGTTTCACACTCTGCAGAGGTTATGCACTTTACCCACGTGATACAACCAAACACCACAAAGGCGAGAGATTATAACAAAGCCTTTACAATGCTCTATCTTAACCCGGTACTACCCGCTAAGGTTTCAACACTGGTCTGAAAACCACATCCAGGGCCCCCCTCTTGCGCCATGTGAGTTACACCATAACTCGGGAACTCACACCGACCATGATAGTATCAAAATTAAGACTTTGCAAATTACTCAGCTAGGCTGGCCCATACGAGACATGTGGTTGCATGATTGACTCAGGTCAAAGGCTTGCAAGGTTAAGTCCTTAGTGTGATCAAGGCAAGACTTCCACATACCATCTGCCCATCGGGCCCACCTTGGCCTCCTCGCCCCTTGCCACTTGCCCCAATCTAAATGATTATCACCCAGTTGATTACCAAGCACCACGTGCCATCAACAATTCAACATCGCTATGCGTGACATGACTCGCCACAACAACTCAATCTCATCGTGTGATCCCACATGACACACAAGTTCATAACATTGTTCCATATACCATTAATCAAGATTAATTATCCATGATTACGACACATGTGATGGCGTGGCATGGCTAAGCAACTATTACGAACTAAACCTCCAATGTTGATTATAGTCATTAATCAACTATATTAAACCAATCTAGGGTGACAATGGATCATGGCATACAATGACAAGGTAGGGTATAGATCAATGCGGTATTTTAGCTAAGCCCAAACTAATTTGAAACAGTTGTATAATTGAAATATATGCAATAGTGTAAATCAAACATAGCAATTTTACAAACATGGGTTCAACATGATCAAAGCACAACTTGCCTTGGAATAGGTCTTGATCTTGATCTGAAGCTTGCTCTTGGGTTGCTTGATCTTCCTCCGAAGCGTCGCACAATTCAACGTCTACGCGTACCGAAGGAGAAAAGCAAATAAATACCAAAACAGAGAGCAATTAAACTCCAAAAATCAATTAAAATTCACCATTAAATAGATCTTAATTTTACAAATTTTTAGAAATTGGAATCACTCAAATCGAAAGTTACGATGCAAAAGATATAGCCTTTTGAAGTTTGAAATAAATACTCAAATCGAGAAAATCGAAATTCGAAATTAACAGATTTATTTTTATTCGAAAACCGCTTTATGGCGTCGGCGTGACGTCAGCCCTGGACCGAACCAACCAGAGCTCGACCGTGGCCTCGGCGCATAGACACAGTCCACGAGACCCCCACGGTCCACCGTGAACCCGCGTATGGCGCCTCGGTACCGCAAAGACCACTCGTCTCGACCCGATTGGTCGCAGCGCCACCCCACCGATCGCGCGACACGCAGCGCATCCACGCCCGATCCGATCGAACGGCGATGACACACGCGGGCGTGGCACGATCTATTCCGTTCACTCGGATCGGCGGTGAGGTTAGAAGATGGGTTTTACGATTCACCGAGCGACGTGGCACGATCCGGCTATTCCACGAGATCCGACGGTCAAGAACTTACTCGAGAACAAATGGCGGCGCGACGGCGAAGAAGTCCACCAGAGAGGAGGAAGAAGACGGCGGCGCAGCAATCCAGTGACCCAACGGCGAGGCGAACTTGACGATTGGATGGGCCTCGGCGCGATGAGTTCAACTCCGGCTTCAACACCACCAGAAAGGACTCTCTGGCGCTGGAAACGGCGGAAGAACGCAACGGTGAGCGGCGGAACTTCGACGAGCAACCACGACTCAACGGCGGCGTCTCGGGCTTGCTGAGCTAGGGCAAAAGAAACGACGCGACTCGGGCTTCACGCTGCGCAGGGCGGCGCCTTAAATAGGGCCTAGGGAGGCGTGCAAACGGCGGACACAACGGCGCGGCGTGTCGGACATGGATTCCGGCGGCGGCTCGGAGACGAACTCCCGACGACCGTCCGATCTTCAATCAACGAACCAGATTTGCCAAAGACGTGGCACAATCCGGTCCGGACACGGCATCCAACGGCTGCAACTAAATCCTTCCCTTTTTTGATCCTTTAATCCGAGCCGTCCAACACAAAACCAGCGGACGTAGATCTTTAGGGTTTCGAATCGCTCCATCGCCGATCATGATCCAACGGCTCGGTGAAGCTTCTAGAAAAGGCCAAAGGCCCACGCTGCTCGGGCCGCTTCAGCGCGGAAAATGGGCCAAGCCCACTCTACATTCACTCGGTTTTAAAGGATTTCCAATTAACATAATCCCAGAAATTCATTTTATTTATTTTGGGCAATAAAACTATCATGAAAAATCCAGGAAAAATCTCAAAAATACTTTGAGACATTTTGGACTCAAATAAAATATTTTTGGCAAAACTTCATTTTAACTTTGCACAGATTTAAATAGATTTGAATAAAAGGCAATAAACTTGATTTGAATTTAATTCAAATAAATCCAGAAAAATCCAAATAAATTCCAGAAAATCACAAATGCACAATTAAGCAAATAAAACTTAATTAAGCTGAATTTTTGGGATGTTACAGTCCAACATATCTTGGGGCAAGCTTTCCTTTAGCGTGGAACCTTTTAACTCCTTTTAGAGGGTAACCCTAAGATACACGAAATCATCGGGTTCGAAACTCAAATCACGGCGTCGATTATCTGCATAACTTTTTTGTCTTGACTGCGCTATTTTCAACCTGTCTCTTATCATGGCAACTTGCTCTTCAGCTTCCTTAAGAATATTAGGGCCAAATATCATACGCTCCCTGTCTCATTCCAATTCAAATGGGAGTGCAGTGCACGACCATATAAAGCTTTGAATGGCGACATCTACAAACTAGCCTAGTAACTGTTGTTATAGCTGAACTCTGCATACGGTAAGCATTTATCCCATGATGTAGTATAGGCTAATGCGCAAGCTCTTAACATATCTTCCAAAATCTGATTTACTCTTTTGTTTGACCATCGATGCATGGATGATATCTTTGTCTTTGAAATTCAAACGCGTTCCCATGGCTTCATGCAATTTATCCCAAAATCTCGAGGTGAACCGAGTACCTCATGCGACACTATTTTCTTAGGCACACCATGCAAACACACGATTCTGGCTATGTATAATTCTGCTAACCGGTCTCCTGAGTAAGTTGTCTTGACTGGAATGAAGTAAGCAACTTTGGTCAGTCGATCCACGATAACCCATATAGAATCATACCCACTTTGGGTTCTTGGCAACCCGGTGATGAAATCCATACCGATTTCTTCCCATTTCCATTCTAGAACTTTTAACGGTTGTAATAATCTTGCAGGTCTCTGGTGTATTGCCTTAACTCTCTGGCATATATCACATAAGGCAACATGCTCAGTGACTTCACGCTTCATATTCGGCCACCAAAACCTCTCCTTTAAGTCCTGGTACATCTTGGCGCTTCCTGGGTGGATTGAATACTTGGAATCGTGAGCCTCTTCTAAAATCAACTGCTTAAGCTCGTCATTTTGGCACACAAATCGACCCTTGAACCACATGGTACCCGGCCATCCATAGTAAAATCTGCGCTAATCCTTCATCCTTTTTAGCTTTGATTCGGTTGATTTTCTCATCATCCTTTGCCCTTCCCAAATCGATCTTCAAGCGTCGGCCTTACTTCCAAAGCACTATAAATCCTGCTTTGAACCATTACCAATTTTAACTTCAAACTCCTTACACAACTCCGATTGATCTTCTGCACCATCATGTTTGTAACATGGTTTTTACGACTCAAGGCATCAGCCACTACATTAGCCTTTCCTAGATGGTAGTGGATTCCCATATTATAATCCTTGATCGGTTTCAACCATCTCCTTTGCCTCATGTTAAGATCTGACTGGGTGAAGATATATTTCAAACTCTTGTGGTCCGTATATATCTCACATCTATTTCCCATGAGATAATGACGCCATAATTTCAAGGCATGCACCACGGCACCAATTCCAAGTCATCGTGAGGATAATTCCCTTCATGCGGTCTTAATCGCCTTTGACGCATATCGACCACTTTACCCTCTTGCATCAATACGCATCCAAGACCTGTCTTGACGCATCACAAATATATATCGGTATTACAACATTAGGCAAAACCAACACTGGGCCGTGGTCAAACGCTTCTTTAATTCCTCAAAACCCTTATCACAATCAAGGCCCATGAAAATTTCTTTTCCTTTTCAACAAGCTGCGTAGAGGTCTCGCAATCGTCGAAAATCCTTCTATGAATCGGCGATAATATCCTGCCATTCCCGTAAAACTTGGACTTGAGTGACGGACTTTGGTTGTTCCCAATGCAACATCGCTTCCACTTTTCTTGGGTCGACAAGAACTCCTTCTGCAGTCATAACATGACCGAGAAATTCCACCTTTTCCTTCCAAAAGTCGCATTCTTCGAATTTAGCATACAGCTGTTGCGCACGCAGCTTTTCCAACACTAGCCTCAGATGATTTGCGTGCTCTTCTTCGGTCTTTGAATATACCAAAATATCATCTATGAACACAACAACAAACTTGTCCAAGTATTCCATGAAAATCTTATTCATCAAGTTCATGAAATATGCTGGAGCATTGGTCAATCCAAAAGACATGACCGTGAACTCATAATGTCCGTATCTTGAAGAAAATGCGGTCTTTGGAACATCTTCCGCCCGAATCTTTAGTTGATGATATCCGGAACGAAGGTCTATCTTGGAGAAAACTCCAGCTCCTCTCAACTGGTCGAACAGATCATCAATCCTTGGCAACGGATACTTATTCTTAATCGTCACTTCATTAAGTGCACGGTAATCAATACACATTCTAAGGCTTCCATCTTTTTTCCTGACAAACAAAACTGGCGCTCCCCATGGCGACGAACTTGGTCTTATAAAACCCTTCTCTAATAACTCGTCGATCTGCTTCTTCATTTCCACCAACTCATCGGTAGGCATCCGATAAGGTCTTTTTGCTATCGGGGCTGTTCCCGGTACTAACTCAATGACAAACTCGATGTCACGGTCAGCGGCATTCCGGTAGATCCTCCGGAAATACATCTGGATATTCCTTGACCACTGGCACGTCATCTATGCTGACGGCTTTCACGCTATTAACAATTAATTGACCCTTACGAACTGATGTCGCTCGGAATTCCACCTTTTCTCCTCTAGGGCTCTCAATGGATACAATCCTTTGACCGCAATCCAATATTGTCTTATGCTTGGTTAACCAATCCATACCGAGGATAACATCTAAAACTTGGGCATCTAGAATAATCAAGTTCGCTAGGAACTCTACACCATTAACTTTTAGCTTTACCCCCAAACATCCAAGGTTAGATCTTAACTCAAATCCAGGAAAAATCTCAAAAATACTTTGAGACATTCTGGACTCAAATAAAATATTTTTGGCAAAACTTCATTTTAACTTTGCACAGATTTAAATAGATTTGAATAAAAGGCAATAAACTTGATTTGAATTTAATTCAAATAAATCCAGAAAAATCCAAATAAATTCCAGAAAATCACAAATGCACAATTAAGCAAATAAAACTTAATTAAGCTGAATTTTTGGGATGTTACAAACCTCCCCTTAATGAATCTCGGCAGAGATTCGTATAGCTAGAGAATAGGTTCGGAAATTCTGCTTTCAACTCCTCTTCTCGCTCCCAAGTGGCTTCACTTTCGGAATGATTGCTCCACTGAACTCTGCAAAAGCGAATAGACTTGTTTCTGGTCTTGCGCTCCATAACATCCAAAATTCTGATCGGTTGCTCTTTATAAGTCAAATCTTCTTGCAGCTCTATTGCATCCAACGGGGTTTGCTCTGCTGGCACTCTGAGACACTTCTTAAGCTGCGATACATGGAATACATCATGCACTCCTGCCAAAGACTGAGGCAACTCTAACTGATAAGCTACCTCTCCTCGATGGCTCAGAATCTTGAACGGACCAATATATCTTGGCGCAAGCTTCCCTTTAACGTGAAATCTTTTAACGCCCTTAAGAGGGGTAACCCTGAGATACACATGATCTTCTGGTTCGAAACTCAAATCTCGACGACGGTTGTCTGCGTAGCTTTTCTGTCTTGACTGTGCTATCTTCAACCTCTCTCTGATCATTGCGACTTGACTTTCGGCTTCCTCGAGAATATCTGGCCCAAACACCAATTGCTCTCCTGTTTCATTCCAATTTAACGGAGTACGACAAGCACGTCCATACAATGCCTCGAACGGTGACATCTGTAGGCTAGCTTGATAACTATTATTATAACTGAATTCTGCATATGGCAAACATTTATCCCATGTCGTAGCATAAGCTAAAGCACAAGCTCTCAACATATCTTCTAAAATCTGATTTACTCTTTCGGTCGACCATCCATGCTGCGGGTGATATGTCAGATCAAATTCAAACGGGTCCCCATTGCTTCGTGCAACTTATTCCAAAATCTCGAGGTAAATTGGGTACCTCTGTCTGGCACAATCTTCTTGGGCACTCCATGCAAACATACAATCCTTGACATGTACAATTCTGCCAAACGATCTCCGGCGTAGGTGGTCTTTACTGGGATGAAATGAGCGACCTTGGTTAGACGATCCACTATAACCCAAATGGAATCGTAACCTTTCTGAGTCTTAGGTAGACCGGTGATAAAATCCATTCCGATTTCTTCCCACTTCCATTCCGGAATTTTTAACGGCTGCAACAAACCAGCGGGTCTTTGATGCATAGCCTTTACTCTCTGACATACGTCGCATAAAGCAACATGCTCAGCCACTTCACGCTTCATATTTGGCCACCAGAATCTCTCTTTCAAATCTTGGTACATCTTAGCGCTTCCTGGATGAATTGAGTACTTTGAATCATGAGCTTCCTCAAGAATCAATTGTTTCAACTCCTTTTTATCCGGTACACAAATTCGACTTTTGAAGAACATGGTCCCTTGTTCATCCAGAGTAAAATCTAAGGCTAGGCCTTCTTCCTTTTTAGCCTTGATTTTAGAAATTTTATCGTCATCTTGTTGACCTTCTCTAATTTGATCCTCTAGTGTTGGCTTTACTTCTAGCGCAGCTATCATTCCTTGCGGAACGACTTCCAATCTCAACTTCCGAAATTCCTTGCATAATTCCGGTTGATCCTCAATTGACAAGGTATTCGCGCTATGGCTCTTTCGACTCAGAGCATCTGCCACCACATTGGCTTTTCCAGGGTGATAATGGATTCCCACATTATAATCCTTAATTAGCTCCAGCCATCTTCGCTGTCTCATATTCAGGTCAGCTTGAGTGAATATGTATTTCAGACTCTTATGGTCCGTATATATCTCACATCTATTTCCTATGAGATAATGACGCCATATCTTTAAAGCATGCACCACGGCAGCTAACTCCAGATCATGCGTTGGGTAATTCACTTCATGTGGCCTCAACTGTCTCGACGCATAAGCAACGACTTTGCCCTCTTGCATTAACACGCATCCCAAGCCTTGCTTCGAAGCATCACAGTAAATGTCAAATCCATTCTGCACATCTGGCAAAACTAATACGGGGGCTGTTGTTAAACGCTTCTTTAATTCCATGAAACTTTTCTCGCACTCTGGCGTCCATGAAAACTTCTTTTCTTTCTTCAACAACTGTGTCAAGGGTTTAGCAATTGTTGAGAATCCCTCTATGAACCGACGGTAATATCCCGCCATTCCCAGAAAACTACGAATCTGAGTAACGGACTTCGGTGGCTCCCAATGCAACACTGCATCCACTTTGCTGGGATCAACTGCGACTCCTTTGGTAGTCATTACATGACCCAAGAATTCGACTTTCTCCTTCCAGAATTCACACTTGCTAAACTTTGCATATAGCTGATGCTCTCGCAGCCTGTCTAAAACCATCCTTAGATGTTCTGCATGCTCTTCTTCGGTCTTTGAGTAAACCAAAATATCGTCTATGAAGACCACAACAAACTTATCCAAGTAATCCATGAAAACCTTATTCATCATGTTCATGAAATACGCTGGGGCATTAGTCAATCCAAATGACATGACTGTGAACTCATAATGTCCATATCGCGTAGAAAACGCGGTCTTAGGTACATCCTCCGCTCGGATCTTCAACTGATGGTATCCTGAACGAAGATCTATCTTGGAGAAAACTCCAGCTCCTCTTAACTGATCAAATAAGTCATCGATCCTGGGCAACGGATACTTATTCTTGATCGTTACTTCATTAAGTGCACGATAATCGATGCACATTCTAAGACTTCCATCCTTCTTGCGGACAAACAAAACCGGGGCTCCCCACGGTGATGAACTAGGTCTAATGAAACCCTTCTCTTGCAGTTCCTCAATCTGCTTCTTCATTTCCACTAACTCGTCGGTAGGCATCCGATATGGTCTCTTTGATATCGGTGCTGTACCGGGTGCTAACTCGATGACAAATTCGATATCACGATCTGGTGGCAATCCCGGCAAATCTTCTGGAAACACATCCGGGTATTCTCTGGCTACTGGCACATCCTCCATGCTGATGGCTTTCACGCTGTTGACCACTAACTGCCCATCTCGAACTGCGGTCGCTTGAAACTCCACTTTCTTGCCACTAGGGCCTTCCAAAGTCACGATCCTTCGGCCACAATCCAAAACAGCCTTATGCTTTGACAGCCAATCCATTCCAAGGATGACGTCTAGGATTGCGATCTATCAAGATAAGATTCGCTAGAAATTCTATCCCATCCATAAGCAACTTAGCTCCCAAACACCCAAGGCTAGATCTAAGCTCGGATCACGGGCTTGGACTAAGAGCACACACTTAAGATTCACCACTTTAAATCCATTCTTGGTTGCAAAACTTTGAGAAACAAACGAATGCGAAGCTCCAGAATCAAACAAAACTGTAGCAGGTACTGAGTTGACCAGGAACTTACCCAGTACGACGTCTGTTGCCTCTTGAGCTCCATCAGCGGTGATGTGGTTGATCCTTCCACGCACTGTTGACTGCGGCGTTGCTCCAGCTTGGCTTGGTGCACGATTTCCTCCTGATGCTGGTGCTTTAGCGGGTGTTGTTCCCAGGTTGAAACGAACTGGCGTGATGCCTCCCTTTTGTGGACACCTATTTGAAAAGTGCCCTGGCTCATTGCAAGTATAGCATCTCTTCACTGCGGATTGCTGATTTCCTCCTGGTGCATTGTTACCTGTCTTGTCCAAAGCTCGATTGGCGTGGCGAGGTGCGGGGTTGATGTCTTGTTTCCAGCTAGTGGTTGGAATCTAGCAAATTGCTGTGGTGACATCCTCAAACGTAGATGGTTTGGACGTCCACCCTGATTATTCATCAAGCGCTTACGGTTTTCACCTAGCTCTTTGCGCTTATCTTCTAGGATCAAAGCCTTATTTACCAGCTCCTGAAAATCTGGGAAATTGTGGGTAATCAGTCCCACCTGTAGTCCTGAGTTCAGTCCCTTCATGAAACGAGACTATGCGGCTTTATCTGCTGCCACGTCTTGAGGGCATAGCGAGCTAATCGAGTAAATTTGTTCAAGTATTCGCCACCGGTTGGCCTCCTTGCTTCAAAGCTCAAACTCCTCCTTCTTAAGATCCATCATTCCCTCCGGGACATGGTAATCTGGCGGAAAGCATTAGTAAACTCCTCCTGTGTTATCTCTGTGGGGCTCCATGAGCGCACAAGAGTTCTCCCACCACTCTGCGGCGGTCCTTCCAGTTGATGAGAGGCGAAGCACCTTCTCATTTCCTTCACACCGTGATGTGCGCTTCTTCTCAATGGTCCTAAGCCGGTCATCGGCTTCCAAAGGATTCACATTTCTGAAAAGGTTGGTGGCCTAGTCCTCATGAAATCCGATAGCTTGGACATGGGTCGAGGTCCACCATGATTGTTACGAGTTGCGGGGTTGTTGTGATTTATCTTTGCATTGGTCATCTCACGATCTCACCGCATCATTGTCTCATCATCGTTGAGTCTGCATGTTGCCGAAATGCTCCTAGATTCTACATGTCTCTCGTCGGTGGTTGAGGGTCGCCTCCGTCATTGGGGTTGTCATTCGACGCATCCACTTCCTAAGCACCGTTGTTTCTCAGTATTCACCATGTGATGATTGCCTCTTAGGTTAGGAAAGGTAGATGTAGCATAGATAAGAAGTAAGAATTTCTAAAGCGGGAGATAGGTTATACCCAAACTGAACAATTCTTTATTTAACTTGGTATGGTGCTTATTTAAGCCTACAAGCTTTGCAACACATAACGCACACTCAAAGAATACAAAGAAGCAAACTAAACACGCAACCTTAACGTCAACTAGAAAGGTAAAGACTAACTTAAAGACGCGACTCACACTCGAGTCTCAACACGGCTCAAGGTCGACACTCACTCATCCACCACCTGGTGAGGTCGACCCGCGATACACCGGTGGATGAGCGGGCATCGGAGCGAACCTATCCTCGTGACCTACTCACAGGTCCTCCGCAACAACGGGTCTGCACTCCCCTCGCTCCCACTCTCGCTCCTCTGGATCCTCCTCGGACTCCTCACCGGCTCTGAACTCCCCGAGTCACGCGCTCCGGCTCGTCCTCAATCGCCTCCGTGGCCTCTCCCACCGGTGATTATCCCGATGGCTGAAGCACGGGTCACCTCGAGCTCCTGCTCGGCCACTCTAAGTGCCTCGTACACAGTCTCCAGCTCCTGGGTAGTCTCTCTCATATGATCCTCCTGGGCAAGGGCGAACTCTGCAAGGTGTACCGCAGTAGCACACTCGCTCCCCTCGATCCATCGTCTTCGGCACGCTTGAACGTCTGGGTGAAGTCGGAACACTGAGTCGTGAAGCTCGTCAGCGTAGTCGCAGCAGACACGGCGAAGAGCAAGTCGAGCAACCTCCTGAATTGCAACTTCATACGAGAACCTTCTGGCGGAGACGTTGATTGGCTCTTTGGTTTCCTCGTTCTCCGAGCGTAGATGATTACCTTGCAAATGAAACCTCGGTGTACACGTTCATCGCCCACCGCCTCCTCGGTAAAGTGGGCGGTAGAAGCCTCCAAGCGTCTGAAGTACTCTCCACAGCTCCATGGCGTAGCCGCCAGCTGACTCCTCAAAGGTCGGAACGATCGGCATCTGCTCCACAAGAACTTGAAATAAGTTCTCCACCCGACACGGCAAGTAAGACGGTAAATTCAGCAAAGGCAAGACGTAGAGAATGAGTTGAGTCAAGAGTGTTTTATTAATCAAATTTAGATTTTCTTTTAGAAAATAGTTTTGGACTCTCACAAGACACCTCCATACTATCTAGGGCCAAAAACTACAGTCAGTATGCTCTGATACCACCTCTGTAAGGACCCGAATCCACTAATTCGAACCCACTGTGTTTACCGCACTAGTCCCAGGATCAACGCTAGTGCACACAGCTTAACATTGGTACATATCACATCATACACAACGATAATAGAATAATAGTTCATTTATTGATATAGCTAAATGTATGATCTTATGACCAACTTACATTATTAAGCCACGCAGGGCAAGACTGAGAATATAAACTAATAATTAAGCAGCGGAAAGTAGAAACGTAGATAGCTCATCAGTTCACCACAGGCAACCAACAAGGCTCGGACCCTAATGACTCGTGTCTTCTTGGACCTCATCTTCCAACACAGGTGTAGATTCTTCAACTGTTGATTATTGTTGTTTGGCAAGGGTGAGTACTTAAAGCACTCAACAAGTTGTGCATGTAATGCGCTTCTATTTATCTATATGTAAGGCTTATTCCAAAGGATAGGCTATCATGGTTATTTTGCAATAAGCGGCATTTATGAACAAATACAATAATAGATTGTAAAGAATGTAAAGCGAATAGCAATAATAAATAAATTCAAGATTTCTCAAGTAAACCAAGTTTCCAATCCTAAATCAAGTTCCAATCTTCCATATGGCAATCCCGCCATCCCAACCAAGTTGTCCAATTTATTAAACTAACCCTTAATCGTAATTCCGAGCATTGCTCAATACATGAGCACGGCTATCCGAATAGTTTCACACTCTGCAGAGGTTATGCACTTTACCCACGTGATACAACCAAACACCACAAAGGCGAGAGATTATAACAAAGCCTTTACAATGCTCTATCTTAACCCTGTACTACCCGCTAAGGTTTCAACATCATGGGTCTGAAAACCACATCCGGGGCCCCTCTTGCGCCATGTGAGTTACACCATAACTCGGGAACTCACACCGACCATGATAGTATCAAAATTAAGACTTTGCAAATTACTCAGCTAGGCTGGCCCATACCAGACATGTGGTTGCATGATTGACTCAGGTCAAAGGCTTGCAAGGTTAAGTCCTTAGTGTGATCAAGGCAAGACTTCCACATACCATCTGCCCATCGGGCCCACCTTGGCCTCCTCGCCCCTTGCCACTTGCCCCAATCTAAATGATTATCACCCAGGTTGATTACCAAGCACCACGTGCCATCAACAATTCAACATCGTTGCGTGACATGACTCGCCACAACAACTCAATCTCATCGTGTGATCCCACATGACACACAAGTTCATAACATTGTTCCATATACCATTAATCAAGATTAATTATCCATGATTCTGACACATGTGATGACGTGGCATGGCTAAGCAACTATTACGAACTAAACCTCCAATGTTGATTATAGTCATTAATCAACTATATTAAACCAATCTAGGGTGACAATGGATCATGGCATACAATGACAAGGTAGGGTATAGATCAATCTGGTATTTTAGCTAAGCCCAAACTAATTTGAAACAGTTGTATAATTGAAATATATGCAATAGTGTAAATCAAACATAGCAATTTTACAAACATGGGTTCAACATGATCAAAGCACAACTTGCCTTGGAATAGGTCTTGATCTTGATCTGAAGCTTGCTCTTGGGTTGCTTGATCTTCCTCCGAAGCGTCGCACAATTCAACGTCTACGCGTACCGAAGGAGAAAAGCAAATAAATACCAAAACAGAGAGCAATTAAATTCCAAAAATCAATTAAAATTCACCATTAAATAGATCTTAATTTTACAAATTTTTAGAAATTAGAATCACTCAAATCCGAGTTACGATGCAAAAGATATAGCCTTTTGAAGTTTGAAATAAATACTGAAATCAGAAAATCAGAAATTCGAAATTAACAGATTTATTTTTATTCGAAAACCGCTTTATGACGTCGTGTGACGTCAGCCCTGAACCGAACCAACCAGAGCTCGACCGTGGCCTCGGCGATAGACACGGTCCACGAGACCCCCACGTCCACCGTGAACCGGCGATGACGCCTCGGTACCCGCAGGCCACGCCACGCCTCGACCCGATTGGTCGCAGCGCCACCCGCCGATGCGCGACACGCGCACGCGATCCACGCCCGATCCGATCGAACGGCGATGCATACACACGCGGCGTGGCACGATCTATTCCGTTCACTCGGATCCGACGATCGAGGTTAGAAGATGGGTTTTCGATTCTGCGAGCGACGTGGCACGATCCGGGCTATTCCACCGAGATCCGACGGTCAAGAACTTACCCGAGAACAAATGGCGGCGCGACGGCGAAGAAGTCCACCGGAGAGGAGGAAGAAGACGGCGCGCAAAGAATCCAGATGACCCAACGGCGAGGCGAACTTGACGATTGGATGGGCCTCGGCGCGATGAGTTCAACTCCGGCTTCAACACCACCAGAAAGGACTCTCCGTGGCTGGAAACGGCGGAAGAACGCAACGGTGAGCGGCGGAACTCGACGAGCAACCACGACTCAACGGCGGCGTCTCGGGCTTGCGAGCTAGGGCAAAAGAAACGACGCGACTCGGACTTCACGCAGCTGCGGGCGGCGCCTTAAATAGGGCCTAGGGGCGTGCAAGCGGCGGACACAACGGCGCGGCGTGTCGGACATGGATTCGGGCGGCTCGAGACGAACTCCGGCGACCGTCCGATCTTCAATCAACGAACCAGATTGCCAAAGACGTGGCACAATCCGGTCGGACACGGCATCCAACGGCTACAACTAAATCCTTCCTTTTTGATCCTTTAATCCGAGCCGTCCAACACAAAACCAACGGACGAGATCTTTAGGGTTTCAGAATCGCTCCATCGCTCGATCATGATCCAACGGCTCGGTGAAGCTTCTAGAAAAGGCCGAAAGGCCCACGCTGCTCGGGCGCTTCACGAAAAAATGGGCCAAGCCCTCTATCGCTCACTCGGTTTTAAAGGATTTCCAATTAACATAATCCCGAAATTCATTTTATTTATTTTGGGCAATAAAACTATCATGAAAAATCCAGGAAAAATCTCAAAAATACTTTGAGACATTCTGGACTCAAATAAAATATTTTTGGCAAAACTTCATTTTAACTTTGCACAGATTTAAATAGATTTGAATAAAAGGCAATAAACTTGATTTGAATTTAATTCAAATAAATCCAGAAAAACCCAAATAAATTCCAGAAAATCACAAATGCACAATTAAGCAAATAAAACTTAATTAAGCTGAATTTTTGGGATGTTACAGTCCAACATATCTTGGGGCAAGCTTTCCTTTAGCGTGGAACCTTTTAACTCCTTTTAGAGGGGTAACCCTAAGATACACGAAATCATCGGGTTCGAAACTCAAATCACGGCGTCGATTATCTGCATAACTTTTTTGTCTTGACTGCGCTATTTTCAACCTGTCTCTTATCATGGCAACTTGCTCTTCAGCTTCCTTAAGAATATTAGGGCCAAATATCATACGCTCCCCTGTCTCATTCCAATTCAGTGGGGTACGACAGGCACGACCATATAAAGCTTTGAATGGCGACATCTACAAACTAGCCTGGTAACTGTTGTTATAGCTGAACTCTGCATACGGTAAGCATTTATCCCATGATGTAGTATAGGCTAATGCGCAAGCTCTTAACATATCTTCCAAAATCTGATTTACTCTTTTTGTTTGACCATCGGTCTGCGGATGATATGCTGTGCTGAAATTCAAACGCGTTCCCAAGGCTTCATGCAATTTATCCCAAAATCTCGAGGTGAACTGAGTACCTCTGTCTGACACTATTTTCTTAGGCACACCATGCAAACACACGATTCTGGCTATGTATAATTCTGCTAACCGGTCTCCTGAGTAAGTTGTCTTGACTGGAATGAAGTAAGCAACTTTGGTCAGTCGATCCACGATAACCCATATAGAATCATACCCACTTTGGGTTCTTGGCAACCCGGTGATGAAATCCATACCGATTTCTTCCCATTTCCATTCTGGAACTTTTAACGGTTGTAATAATCCTGCAGGTCTCTGGTGTATTGCCTTAACTCTCTGGCATATATCACATAAGGCAACATGCTCAGTGACTTCACGCTTCATATTCGGCCACCAAAACCTCTCCTTTAAGTCTGGTACATCTTGGCGCTTCACAGGTGGATTGAATACTTGGAATCGTGAGCCTCTTCTAAAATCAATCGCTAAGCTCGTCATTTGGCACACAAATCGACCCTTGAACCACATGGTACCCGGCCATCCATAGTAAAATCTGCGCTAATCCTTCATCCTTTTTAGCTTTGATTCGGTGATTTTCTCATCATCCTTTGCCCTTCCCAAATCGATCTTCAGCGTCGGCCTTACTTCCAAAGCGGCTATAAATCCTGCTGGAACCATTACCAATTTTAACTTCTGAAACTCCTTACACAACTCCGATTGATCTTCCTGTACCATCATGTTTGTAACATGGTTTTTACGACTCAAGGCATCAGCCACTACATTAGCCTTTCCTGGATGGTAGTGGATTCCCATATTATAATCCTTGATCGGTTTCAACCATCTCCTTTGCCTCATGTTAAGATCCGACTGGGTGAAGATATATTTCAAACTCTTGTGGTCCGTATATATCTCACATCTATTTCCCATGAGATAATGACGCCACAATTTCAAGGCATGCACCACGGCAGCCAATTCCAAGTCATGCGTAGGATAATTCCCTTCATGCGGTCTTAACTGCCTTGACGCATATGCGACCACTTTACCCTCTTGCATCAATACGCATCCAAGACCCTGTCTTGACGCATCACAGTATATATCGAAGCTGTTCTGAACATTAGGCAAAACCAACACTGGGGCTGTGGTCAAACGCTTCTTTAATTCCTCAAAACCCTTATCACAATCTGGCGTCCATGAAAATTTCTTTTCCTTTTTCAACAACTGCGTAAGAGGTCTCGCAATCGTCGAAAATCCTTCTATGAATCGGCGATAATATCCTGCCATTCCCGAAAACTTGGACTTGAGTGACAGACTTTGGTTGTTCCCAATGCAACACTGCCTCCACTTTTCTTGGGTCGACGGCAACTCCTTCTGCAGTCATAACATGACCGAGAAATTCCACCTTTTCCTTCCAAAAGTCGCATTTACTGAATTTAGCATACAGCTGTTGCGCACGCAGCTTTTCCAACACTAGCCTCAGATGATTTGCGTGCTCTTCTTCGGTCTTTGAATATACCAAAATATCATCTATGAACACAACAACAAACTTGTCCAAGTATTCCATGAAAATCTTATTCATCAAGTTCATGAAATATGCTGGAGCATTGGTCAATCCAAAAGACATGACCGTGAACTCATAATGTCCGTATCTTGAAGAAAATGCGGTCTTTGGAACATCTTCCGCCCGAATCTTTAGTTGATGATATCCTAACGAAGGTCTATCTTGGAGAAAACTCCAGCTCCTCTCAACCGGTCGAATGGATCATCAATCCTGGCAACGGATACTTATTCTTAATCGTCACTTCATTAAGTGCACGGTAATCAATACACATTCTAAGGCTTCCATCTTTTTTCCTAACAAACAAAACTGGCGCTCCCCATGGCGACGAACTTGGTCTTATAAAACCCTTCTCTAATAACTCGTTGATCTGCTTCTTCATTTCCACCAACTCATCGGTAGGCATCCGATAAGGTCTTTTTGCTATCGGGGCTGTTCCCGGTACTAACTCAATGACAAACTCGATGTCACGGTCTGGCGGCATTCCCGGTAGATCCTCTGGAAATACATCTGGATATTCCTTGACCACTGGCACGTCATCTATGCTGACGGCTTTCACGCTATTAACAATTAATTGACCCTTACGAACTGATGTCGCTCGGAATTCCACCTTTTCTCCTCTAGGGCTCTCAATGGATACAATCCTTTGACCGCAATCCAATATTGTCTTATGCTTGGTTAACCAATCCATACCGAGGATAACATCTAAAACTTGGGCATCTAGAATAATCAAGTTCGCTAGGAACTCTACACCATTAACTTTTAGCTTTACCCCCAAACATCCAAGGTTAGATCTTAACTCAGATCCTGGGGCTTGGACTAGCATCATACACTTAAGATTTTTCATGCTCAAACCATTTTCAGATGCAAAAGCTCGAGAGACAAATGAATGCGAAGCTCCTGAATCAAATAATCTTTATTGCAGTCTTGAGTTTACCAAAAACTTACCCAGTACAACGTCTGATGCTTCCTGGGCTCCATCGGCGGTGATGTGGTTGACTCTGCCTCGAATAGTAGCTTGAGGCGTCGCTCCTGCCTGTCCAGCTCCTCGATTCGCTCCCGTCATCGGTGCTTTAGCAGGTGTCGTTCCAAGGTTGAAACGTACTGGCGTGATACCTCCTTTCTGGGGACATCTATTAGCATAATGCCCCAGCTCATTGCAACTGTAGCACCTTCTGGCGGCTGACTGCTGCACTCCTCCTTGGGCATTGTTACCCTGAACCGGCGTATGATAACTCTGTCCTGGTGGTCGCGGTGCAGGTGTTGCTGGTTTGTTAACAGCTTGCGGTTGGAACTTAGCAAACTGTTGTGGGGTCATCCTCATTCGCAGGTGATTAGGACGTCCACCTGGGTTAGTCATCAAGCGCTTGCGATTTTCCCCAAGCTCCCTGCGCTTATCCTCCAGAATCAAAGCCTTGTTTACCAATTCTTGAAAATCCGGAAAAGTGTGGGTAATCAGTCCCACTTGCAGTCCTGAGTTTAATCCCTTCATGAATCGGGACTGCCTAGCCTTGTCCGTCGCCACATCTTCAGGAGCATAGCGAGCTAACTACGTGAATTTGTTCAAGTATTCAGCCACCGGTTGGCCTCCTTTCTTAAGCGCCTTGAATTCTTCCTTTTTCAGGTCCATCATTCCTTCTGGTACGTGGTATTGGCGAAAGGCCGTTGCGAATTCTTCCCACGTGATTTCCATGGGTGCCTCGTGAGTAGCACAGTAGTTCTCCCACCATTCTGCAGCTGTTCCCTCAAGCTGATGGGATGCATAAAGAACCTTCTCATGCCCTTCACATTGCGTGATGTACAACTTCCTCTCAATGGTTCTCACCAATCATCCGCTTCCAAGGGTTGACGTTGCGAGAATGTTGGCGGTCGGGTCCTCATAAAGTCTGACAATTTGGAATAAGGACGAGGTCCGCCGTTATTAATCTGAGTAGCGGGGTTGTTGACTGCAGCCATATTGGTCATCTGCTGTATCATTGTCTGCATCAACTGAGTCTGCGCAGCGAGAAAAGCTCCCAAGTTCTGTATATCCACTGGCGATGCCTGATGCGGTGGTGCTCCTTCGTTGGGATTGTTGCCCGGGCGCAGACCACTTCCTGAAGCTCCGTTGTTGCTGCGGGTATTCACCATCTGCTTGATTGCTTCTTGGGTTAGGAAAGGTAGATGTAGCATAGATAAGATGCAAGAATTTCTAAGGCGGGGAAACAGGTTAAACCCAACTTAAATAATCTTTATTAATACTTGGTATGGTTGCTTACAATGCCTAAGGGCTTTGCAACACATACTGCACACTCAGCAAACAATTAAGAACCAAACTAAACATGCAACCTTAACGTCTACTAAAAGGTAAAGGCTAACTTAAAGACGCGACTCAACACTCGAGTCTCAACACAACTCTAAGACCAACTCTCACTCATCCACCACCACAGTGAGATCGATCCGTGCATACACCGGTGGGTGGGCTGGCATGGGTGCGAACCTATCCTGGTGACC
Source organism: Otatea glauca (assembly GCA_036346275.1). Classification (NCBI taxonomy): domain Eukaryota; kingdom Viridiplantae; phylum Streptophyta; class Magnoliopsida; order Poales; family Poaceae; genus Otatea; species Otatea glauca. Next base: position 601,911 of record CM070712.1, read on the forward strand.
CTCTGCTGGCTCCTCAGGCTCCCACTCACGTTCTTCCGGGTCTTCTTCTTCTTCGGCGTCCTCATCCGGCTCCTGGACGACCTGGTCTGCTATCTCCTCAGCTACCTGCAAGGCCTCCTCCAACTCACCGATGACTCTGGCTGCGGCGTCACGGGTCTTTTGAAGCTCTCGCTCCGCCACTCTCAACGCCTCACGCTGTCTCCGGCTCTGCGCGATGTCCTCGGTGCTCCTCCTGGCCGCGTGGCGAACTCGGCGAGGTGTACCGCATGGCACCTCCCCTCCACGATCCGTCGATCTTTGCACGCTTCGCCTTTGTCGGGTGAAGCCGAAACACGGTGTCGCTAAGCTCGTGGCGTGGTCGTGGCGGATCCGTCGTGAGAGCAAGTCTAGCGACCTCTGAACTCCACCTCGTAAGTGAACCTCCGGCGGTGATGTGGATCGGTCTGGTGGTCTTGTCGCACTCTCGAGCGAAGATGATCAGCTTGCAGAAGAATCCCCGATGCACACCGTTGACGTTCCAGTTGCTTCCTCGGTAGAGCGGACGATCAAAGCCTCCAATCACTTGAAGAACTCTCCATAGCTCCATGGCGTAGCCACCACCGCTCGACTCGAAGATCGGAAGATCGACATCTATTCAAAACAAAATTTTGAATAAGACCTCCACTCGAAACGGCAACTAAAAGAAGGTAATTTAGCAAGGATGAGAGTAGAGGGATGAGATAAGCCAAGGGTTTCTTATTAGTCAATTTCACCTTTTTCTTTAGAAAATAATTTTGGACACTCCTAAGAGATACCAACTACCTAGGGCCAAAACCTATAGTCAGTATGGCTCTGATACCACCTCTGTCGGGACCCGAATTTGCAAATCCGGACCCTCTGTGTATACCGCACTAGTCCAGGATCACGCTAGTGCACACAAAGCAACATAGATGCTATCATAGTCGTACACAGCGAAATATAGCATAAACTTCAATGATTAATAATAACTGTTGTCTTACATGAATAATGCCTCACAGGGCTTAAATAAAAAGTATCAATGAAAAGCAGCGGAAATAGAATAAACGCAGTGGCGCTCCAGTTCGCCACAGGCAACTGATGAGGCTCGGACCCTAAGCATTCGCATCCATATAATCCTCCTCCACGAAGGCGTAGATTCCTCCTCTTACGAAGTTGTTGTTGTTGGGGTGAGTACATAAAGCACTCAACAAGTTGTGCACAATAATGCAAGTCTAATATTCTATATGCTTGGCTTAATCCAAAGGAATGGATAATAAGGGTATTTTGCAATAAGCGACATTTAACAAGAATACAATAAATAGATTGGAAAGCGATAAAACAAATACGATAATTAATAAATTCAGCATTTCGAAGTAACCAAGTTTCTCAATCCTAAATTATTTTCCACCTTCCATGGCACCTTGCCATCCCAATAGGTTTTGTTTAACAAAAGTCTAACCCTTAATCTGTAATTCCGAGCATTGCCCAATCTGTGAGCACGGCTATTCGAATAGATTGTACACTCTGCGAGAGGTTATGCACTTTACCCACACGATACAACCAAACACCACCAAGGCGAGTGATCATAACAAAGCCTTTACAATGCTACACCTAGACCCAAGATCTTTGCTCGCTAAGGTTTCAACATCAAGGGTTAAACCACCACAACAGGCGCCCTCTTGCGCCATGTGAGTTAAACCGTAACCGGGACTCACTATTCACCACGACATGCAAAATCTAGGTTTCACAAATTATTCACTAAGGTCATCCCATTCGGACATGTGGTTGCAAGGACTCAGGTCAAAGGCTTGCAAGGTTAAGTCCTTAAAGTGATTAAGGCAAGACTTCCACATACCCCTGCCATCCCTAGCCCACCTTGGCACACTGCCCTTTGCCACTTGCCCCAATCTAAAATCATTACCACCCCAGTTGATTACCAAGCACCACATGCCATCAACATTTCAATCTAGATGTGTGACCTCCTCGCCACGACAACTTGATATCACGGTGCGACAGCACATGACACACCAATTCATAAACATTGTTCCATATTCCATTAGTCAAGATTAAGTATCAACATTCGGACACATGTGATGACGTGGCATGGCTAAGCAATCTATGACGGTCTAACTAGCCCATGTTGATTATCAATATTAACCAACTATAGTTCCACATCCTAGGGTGACAAATAGATCATGGCATATAATTGACAAGGTATGATTTAATTCAAATAGGCATATTATCTAATTCCCAGATTAATTGAAATCATTTATACACATAAATTATCATGCATAAAGTTTAATAGACAAAATAGCAATTTGGTGAAAATTAGGTGCAACATGATCAAAGCACAACTTGCCTTGGAGTAGGTGCTGGTCTTGCTCTGAGCTTGGGTCTTGAAGCGATGAATCTTCCTCGGATCACCGAGCGGTTCAACGTCTCACGCTAAACGATGCCAAAATAGCAAATAAACACCAAAACAGAGAGCAACCAAACTTCAAAAATAAAATAAAATTCACCAATAAATAGATCTTGATTTTACAAATTTTTAGAAATTTGAATCACTCAAATCCGAGTTAAAATACAAAAGATATAGCCTTTTGAAGTTTGAATAAATACTGAATATACAGAAAATAGAATAACCGATTTTTCAGAATTATTTTTCTATTGGAAAAGATCTTTATTGCGCAACGTTGACGTCATCCCTGACTCGGACCAATCAGGCGCTGACACGTCGCCTGGTCCATGGACTCGGTCCTTGGGACCGCCTCTGGTCCACCGTGGATGTGGCCCACGGTGCCTCGCGCCACGCGCCCGACACGCGGCGCACATCGACTGGCTGCAACGCCGCCCATGCCGATGCTCGACACGCGGCGCACATCTGGGCGACGATCCAACGGCTAACGCTCTAACGCACACGCGGCGCGATCTCAACCGAACAAACCTGATCCAACGGCCGACGCTTACGAGAGCGTTTCATCGTTTACCGAGACGTGGCGCGATCGCGTGGTCCGACGAAGATCCAACGACCGATGAAGCTTCCGACGAAGATGGCGGCCGGCGGCGATGCAGCACCGGAGCGGAGGACGACGACCACCGAGCGGCGTTCGGCGCGACTCCGGCGGGATGAAGTGGCTACCCCGATGCGGCTTGACGCGACGAGCCCGAATCTGGAACCGATTCGGCGAACGACGGCTTGACGGAGACGCAAACTAAAGAAAACGACCTGCGACGCTACAAAAAACTGCGGCGAGCTCTACTGCACGGGCGACGGCGACTCGACGGCGAAGACTAGAGCGACTGGAAGCGCAAGGCGATGAGGAACCTCGGGGTGCAGCCCACGCCTTTTATAGCCTCGGCATGCGCGCTAAAACGGCAACCCTAAAATCACGCGGCGGCGACGGCAAGCGGCGGCGGATTCGGAAACCTAATCGGAGACGATGACCGCGGTCCGTCCGATCTGCGATGAACGGCTATGATTCCTCCGAATGCGATACGATCCGATCCGCTCTTTCCAAAATCAACGGATGCGATCAGATCTTTCCAAAACAACGCAAGGAATCCTCACAGCGCGATCTTGATCCAACGGCCGAAGGCGCTAGGGTTTCGCGAAAGGAGACAGCCGTCTGATCTGGATCCAACGGTCACACGCGCGGCGGCGGCGAAGCGGGCTGACGGGCCGCACCGCGATGGTCAGCAGCATACGATCTTTGGGCTTGGCCCATCTTGTTCCAAGATTTTTCAAAAGCTTTTTGATTTAAAATAATTCCCGAAATTAGATTAATTCATTTAAGGCAATTAAAATATCAGGAAAAATCCAGGAAAATTTTCCTTTGAGACATTCTGAGCTCAAATAAAATATTTTTGGTAAAACTTTATATTAACTTTATCTATATATACATTTAGTTTTCACTGAAGGTTCAATATACTTAATTAAAATAAATTCAAATAATTTCTGGAAAAATCCAATAAATTCAGAAAATCACCAAAATGCACATAAGTGAAATTATAGGCCAAATTTTGGGATGTTACATCGAGTTCGAGGCGATCCTTGGCGACGGCGACACAGTCTGCCGAGTCGAACCGGCAAAGACAGGCACAAGCTCTCGCCGCCCTGGGAAGGCCCCTTCACCGTCGTGGAGGTTCTTCGACCCGGCACCTTTCGACTCAAGGACGCGGATGGTCACGTCCTTCCCAATGCATGGAACATAGAAAAGTTAAGGCGATTCTATCCCTAAGTTCTTTCCTTATTCCTTGCATCGTCTTTACCCTTCATTCTGAGCACCCCGTCGCCGTGCGATGCTCGGGGGCTGCCCGTTGGTGTCCCCCGTTCAGAGCCGCTTCCGGTCAACGCTCATCGGGTAGGTGACCCGATCGACCACGAGGTCCTTCCTGAGCGGTAACCCTCTCGACCCAAGTGCTACGGCCTACGCCCCAGCGGCTATGTTTGCGAAGTAGCACTTCGCGGAAGAAGGAAATACCCTTAGCTGATAGAATGTAGTAGATAAAATAATAACAGCGATACACGACCAACCATCTTGACCACACATGCCCAGATTCATCATTCGATTCAACAAGAGATCATAAACTTTTGAGTTGGTAACTCTAAACAGAACTTGTCACTTAATTAACATAACAAAAGATAAAACATTTATCAGCAAGCTACTTTCGCTTAACATATCGAAAATTGCATTGAAATTATATGAAACAACGAAGAGGTTGTGTTATATATCAGGCCTTGTAAACACAATTTCCTGTTTTTTAAATCATTCGATTCAACAAGAACTAATGAACTACTCTTGAGATGGCAACTCTAAGTAACACTTGGCACTCAAATAATTATCATAACAGGTGACTGTATCAATGAGCTACTTTCACATATTAGTATATCACATAAGGAAATTGCATTCAAATTATATGAAACAACTAAGAGACAGTGACAGGCTTTGTTAACAAAATTTCCTGAATTCAACGTAAAAAGTAGTAGCGGCATTATAAAGGCAAATCAAGCCAATCGCATTTGCTTTTCAACCAACATCGCGCTCAAACAAGGCATAGAACAAAAGGTAACTACTGTCTACCAGACTGGTCTCGTGTAAGTTATAACTTCAAACAATACCAGATTGCATTGAAAGTTTGAAACAAATAGAACACAGCAGTAACAAGGAAGCCCTTCCCTACCTTAAGCAGAGGGGATCTCGACCTCACCGTCAGTGATCTCCTGCTGTAGATCCTTGGGGTCCTTCCTGTAGACAGTGCAGCCCACACTGACATAGGTCCCAAGGATCTCCTTGACGGTCCCGGACATCTCCTTGGCCATAGACCTATGCCTCATGGCCCTGGTGATCTCGATAACATTGTCGAGACCGATGTTGCCATTGTGCTTGATGTTTTTCACCTTTTTCCTGTCCCTCTCGGGCTCCTTGAGGGCCTTGATGATGAGCGCTGCGGTGGAGGTGACGACGGAAACCTTCGCCTGATGGTTCTACACAGTGAGCTTGACGGTGACATGGAAGCCCTTCCAGTCCTTGGCTGTCTCCTTAGCGATGTCCTCATCAATATTCTTGGGGAAGAGACCGAGCGAGCCGATCTTGGGGGCCAGGGATGACGTGGCGCCCACCTCGCCTCCGATCACACGGACGTAGACGTCCACCACCTGCGACGGGTCTAACTTGGGTGGCATGGCTGAGGCACGGTTGCAGGTGATGGCGGCAAGAGGGTTTGGGGGAGGTTGTGGAGGCGGAGTAGGGTTTCGGCACGATCGGTTACGCACGTTTATTTAGCACCGATATTGTGTTTGTGGTGGGTAATTTAGGCTTGGGCTTTACGGAGGCACTTGAGAAACACACATAAAGCCCAATTTTCACACGTAAGGATGGGAGATGGACGGGAGAACGGACCACCACCAACTCCTATTTAGAAGTAGTATATATATATATATATATATATATATATATATATATATATATATATATATATATATATATATATATGGAAGCCCGTTTGGTACTCTGGGAGTACATATTCCCACCCTCTTCTGCCGTTGATCAATTTTAAGATGTGAGCCAACTTAGCGGGTTCTTTGGTATTGGATACCTCTATTAGTAGCCGGATGAGAATAAAGAAAATGCCTTTTTTTTAATTGCTGCATGCATGCAGAACCGATTGAGGATTAGGTGGAACCGCCCGATTCAAAATTTTAAATGCAAACTGTACTCCTTGACGAAGTATCCGGAAGCAATAAAATATATACTTGCCAAACTTGATGCTCAAAATTACACTGTATGGAAGTATACTTCAACGATGTAAGTAGTATATGCTTGCCTTGTATGAAGTGCATTCAAATTAACACCGTTTGCAGTTCATCCATGGTGGTTCATGATACTCACAAAAGTAGATTTAACTTCAACGTAGCATAGTACTTTTTTTTTTAAGAAAGTAGTACAATACTATTGATCCTATAAGTGAGTATTGAGTACACTGAAGTATTCTTAAAAATAGGGTAGAATCCTATAAGTGAGTATTGAGTATACTGAAATAGGAGACTAATCAAACAAGTATAATGAAAAAGTATACATAGAAATGAAATATATTACTCTTAGAAGATAAACAATAAGAACTTCAATCTTCAAGTTACAGCATCACAAGTCCACGATCTGAACTGAACCTACACAAGTGCTAGCTAGAAAAGAGGTATGTTCCACTCAATTACTCAAAATAAAATTAAGAGTATATACATCAGGAGAGATTTGCACTAGTTAATATCTACTATTCAAGACAGATGCCAGCCAGGCCTATGACTACCATTTGCGAGCACTCCTTCCTGGAATTTCATCAAATAGGTGTCATGCATCTCTACTAGTTTCAGCTTCATGATGACAACATGTCTGCATTTTGCAGACCATAACCATTAATAAGTAATTGATTGGCTCAAAAGTGACTATCAACACAAAACTGAATGCAATAGAATAAGAGTATATATTTGCTCCAACAAAAAAAAAGTGCTCATCCTTAATCTATCATTGTACCCTTTTCTCTTAACCACATACCCTTTCTCTAATAGACAAACCTCCAAAGAAAATTCAAGCAACAATTTCATAAAGTTAAGACAACAATGAACAAGAAAAGGAGGATGGCAGGATGGTTCCAGTCATTGCGTCGTTTGGATGCAGGTATCTACTAGATGTATAAACATGTACTTAGAAAGAAGTATCTGATAAGTAGTTTTTAATTGCAATGCAAACCATATAAGCCTATAAAATTACTAAAGGTACCAGAGTATAGAATAATTGTGTTTTCTTGATAAAATCAGTATACTCACAACTGGAACAGTATATGTGCATTGGCATTCTATCTAATTATAATCCTAATTAAAGGGCTAAATGTTGTACAAAGTACAACATGATATTTTCTCTAGCTTAATCCCAACTGCACTCACATTCACTAAACAAAGTTGTTTCTTTATCAGTATACCCTTTTGTCTCACTCATATCCTTTACTGAATGGAAATATCCCAAATGAAAATTGAAGCAGCAATTTCCAGCAACACCTGCGATGATGATTGGATTGTCTAGTAACTTTTCCGAATACAAGTATATTAGAAAGAAAAAAATTGTACACCAATTGACTGAATAGGAGTACATGCACGTATCCTTTTACAAAACTTTCTGATATAAATTGATTAAATCATACTACAAGGAATGCGCTGCTGATTATTGAACTTTGCCAAGATCAGAGAACTGAAAATTTATAATACAGAGACTGATCAAAGAAACAGACCAATGTAATGGAAGGTTATACTACCAAACCTTTTATCAGTATACCCAATTCACTTATTGTACATACCACTTCCAAAAAAAAAAAAACTAATCTCCAATAGGGAATTTAAACAACGACTCTAGAAACTACATCAAGTATACCATATAACCAAGAAACTACATCAAGTATATCATATAACCAAGCTCAAGCCAAGAAGGGGAATAGAGAAAGGAATTATACTTTCACCTCATGCTCCACAATTGTCTGATGGCTTTGCGGCTGAGAATCCTTGCATGTTGATTCACCTCGTGCTCTGCAATAGGCTAGCTTTGTGCTCTCCCGATTGGCATCATGCACCAGCTCGGCCGCCGCCTTCAACAAAAAAAAATGATCAAGTTTGATTGATCTCGGAAGAACCCAAAGACATGGATGGGGTTGTTAAACAAATCCCCATGGTCTAAGGGTCACCGATCTCAGCGGAATCAGGAAATAGTTGGAATACCTCTCTAATGAAAAAGACTGCCCCTCAAACCCAACGTCCTCAAGGCCAGAACTACATATCTAAATTGTCATATATCCTATTGGGGAATGGATACTCATGTGCCCTCCAGATCTAAAAGCAAATGTGAGAATAAATTTTTGATCTACAAGAAGCAATAGAATTGGAAACACTAAGAAATTAGGTAGGTGCAAAAATATGCAACAGGGGGAACATACCTTTTGTTTTGCACATGGAAAATACATTCCTTTTTTGTTTCAACTTTAGTTAGGAATAATTTATTTCGTTATCTTTTCCTGAGCACCACCTAAGGTTCCGACTAAAAAATGAAAGAGAAGAGGGGTAATGGTAGGCACCTTATTCAAAAGAAAAAGGTAGAGATACATCTTTTGCCAGTGGAAGAATACCCAGTAGGATTTTCAGAATAGAATAGGAGGGATGAATTGGACAAAGCAAATGCCTTTTGTTCACATGGATGGGATTGATACGCATCGACTTAGCCTTGATAGGCTAGCTAATGCACTCTCTTGATCCGACGCTCTCCATCTTTCGCTCAAATGGCCGAACAATTAATCTTGCAGCTGTTCCCAACAGATCTTGTGAGAGTCAGAGGCTGCATCATCAAAGGGGTATAGAAATAACTAGATAAGCAAACGCGACGTGCCACGCTGTGACCGTCGCTCCATACGCGAGTAAATCGAGAAAACACACGAAATGGTTGAAAGGATATAAACGTATTCGTGTTTTTTCGCATTTATTCGGGATCCTTGCATGAAGGATCAGCGATTTCACGTAAACGAGAGGTCCTTTTCATAAAAAAAGAAAAAATGATCTAAACGCAATTAAACCCTTTTTTTTTTGTATCTATCTGGAAAAACGATCTAAATGTAATTACACTTTTTTTGCCATTTATTTTGGGTCCTCCTCTTCAAAAAATGGTTAGAAAGACCTAAATGTAATTGTTTTCTGACAAGTTTTTTGCGAATTGGTTCGGCTCGCGGTTCGAGCCGGCTCAAGCCACGAGCCAAGCCGAGCCACGGCTCAAAACGCTCACAGGCGGGTGTTTCTTCCAAATATAGTAGAGGTACTAGGTATGTTTGCGCGGCGTCACGCCACGCTGCGTAGATTCAGGCCGAAGAAAAGAATCGCAGAGAAAAACATAATTTTTTTTTCGAGCGCACTATCGTAGAAAACTTAGCTAGGCGTAGAATTTGAGGCATTTCAAATTACATTACAGTTTTTTTTAGGCTAGACGACATAAGACAAACAATAAAAATCACGTGCGTTCTGGTGGTTGAGCAACGAAAAATTAGATAAATATGTAATCTCTGAAAGCCTCAGGTAAATTTCCGCGAAAAACAATGCGTTAAAAAAATTCTGGAAGATTCGGAGGGCCACAAAAAAATATAAGTGGCTCTGTGTAAGAAAATAGGCAGAACCGAAATTTAGGGGGTTAGGTAAATTTCCGCGAAAAACGATGCGTCTTAAAAAATTCTGGAAGATTTGGAGGGCCACAAAAAAATACAAGCGGCTCTGTGTAAAAAAACAGGCAGAACCGAAATTTAGGGGGTCTTTCCGGAAAATATCCCACGGTCTTTTCGCAAAAAATACCAAAAAAAAGGACTTATACGTAATTTAAAAAATATCCCAGGGTCTTTTCGCAAAAAAGATCTGATTGCAAAATCCAGGTTTTTTACCCAAAAAAAGGACTTATACGTAATTTCAAAAATATCCCAGGGTCTTTTCGCAAAAAATACCAAAAAAAAAGACTCATACGTAATTTCAAAAATATCCCAGGGTCTTTTTGCAAAAAAGACGCGGCACGGCGGGCTCGGCCGAACAGGCAAACGCTGGTGCCACATGTCGGCCGGGTAAATTCAGAGACGAGTGCGCTCGGGCGGAATTGAACCCGCGACCTATCGCTCGCGACGCGCGCGCTACCGCTGCACCGCCGCGCCGTTTGAGTTTAAACGGCGCGTTTAACTACTTAAGCTTGGCAATGCGCTTAACCAAGTGGGCGACGTGGCTCAACAGATTGCGCGTCGTACGAACGGGAGGCCGCGTTCCTGGTCACACGCGCGACGCGGCGACGCAAGGAGCGAGCACGTCACCCAAAACGCGACGTGGACCGTGCGAGCATCGGTGAAATCTTTGGGATTTAATATTGGTATTATTCTTCAGAAGCACTACGGCCTGAAGCGAAGGGCAGAAACGAACGGAATCAATGTGTTCCAATTTATCCCGAGTAAGGACAGGCTTCGTTAGAGAAGATTGGATGTCACTGACCACTGTGCTGTATGTCGCATATCGGCTATCTAACTACAAATACACATGTATGTCTACACACACGAGAGCTATTTTATGTATATGCGCAGAGCTGCCCAGGGGCGGAGCCAGGCCTCAGGTCACCCGGGCCTGGCCCGAAAGCTTCATGCAAATTCTATTTAAATTTCATGCAAATCCATAAATTAGTCCAATATTTTTTGGGCCAGCCCAGGCCAGCCCGAGGCTTGGGCCTGGGCTGGCTCCGCCCCTAGAGCTGCCTATTCTACGCGTTGGCCGTAACATCGGAGAAGCACGTTCAAACCATCCACGTACCCTAATTAGTAACCTAGCCAACCAACTAAAAACATGCTTTCTTGTTTCTTTCTTTCTTTGATTAAGCCATAACAATTTATTAGCAGTTTCGATTCACGAATGGTTTTTACCAGTAGTTTACTAACGACGAAAGTAACAAAATGATACATGTCTCGCTACTAAACGCTGGATTTTTTTGCTTTTATCACCTACAAAATAATATTTTACTAGCTATTACCAGATTCGACCAAAAATGTGCAGAGAGGAAACGGGAGGTTGCCGCAAGAGGGTGGAGGAGGAGGTCGTAAAGCCGTGATCAAAGTGGCCGGATCGAGCCGCACCACCGTCAGATCAGAAACACGCGGATGGTGGTAACTCACCAATGCAACCGACCACCGGTGGCGGTGTTGGAGGACACAACCCCTCCACCCAAGTCTTATAACGTAAGTGCGAGTTCCTCCTGAATTTACAGCTCGTCCTCTGATGAATATCAGTCGGCTGATCCACGCTGGTCATCACCGTGCTGTTGGAACATACACGCACTCACGCGATCATACGAACTCGAATTCACGCGCTACTGAGAACGTACAGCATAGAAGAGTTTGTTGTTTTTGGCGCTACGCAATGACTTGCAGCCTTTTCTGGTTTTCTCTTCGTCATCTTAGAAAGCTAGATTACAAGCATAAGCTAACAACTAAGCTAAAAAACTTATCTAAAACTAACTTAAATCATATCAGAACTAACTCTATCCTCACTTCAGATGCATGCTATCCTGACTTTAAACGTTTTACTGCAATCTAATCTGCATGCAAACCAATAATTTTAATGTGACAAGATTATCTGTAACATTTTTCCCTCTAATCTTAACACACCGACTATTAATCATCGAGGCAATCGGTCTCATCTACGATTTGCCCAACACATACTCGACACCAGATGGAGAACGCATCTCCTCAACATCCTGGAATCATCTTCAACGAACTCGACTTTGGACAGCAAACACATCTCCTCAACGTCCCAGAGTCAACTTTGACGGACTCGACTTAGAACAACGAACACATCTCCTCAATGCCCTTGACTCAACTCTCTTACTTGACACTATGTCAAAGTAGTGCCGGTTCATCTTTACTTTGAGCTTTGGCAAGGAGTGCTTTTTTCGCGTCCTTCAACTTGTGGCACTATGAAGCGAAGTGTCCATAATCATTATAATTATAGAATCTCAATTTTGCCTTGTCGAATTTTTTACTCTTGTTGTCTCGTCGACCATCGCCTTTCGAGCCACCGAAGGAGCCTTCGTTGTCACGCCTCGATTATCGGGCCTCTCACTCGGCGCGCGTCAAGAATAAGTGCTCTTCTTCACTGCCATCGGATCCCCTAATCCATTCCTCATGTGCCTTCAAGCGACCGATCACCTCCTCAATCGTCATCACCTTAAGGTCGCCGAACTACTCAATGGTGGAGACAATTTGTAGGAACTTGCCACGAACTGCACGAAGGAATTTTCTTACCACAAAGCTCTCCTCCATCTTGTCACCAAGCCCTTTAATTTTGTTGACGATCGTCGTCAACCGGATGGCGAAATTGTCGACAGACTCCATCTTCGTCATACGCAGCCCCTTGAATTCAGTTTTGAGGGTCTGTATCTTTGACTCCTTCACACGATCGGTGTCAAGATGCATCGTCTTCAACGTCTCTTACACAGCTTTGGCCGTCTCCTTTTCGGTCAGTAGGAAGAGCGTTTCCTCCGGGATGTCTCCATAGATTGCCACCAAGGCCATCTGATCCTTGCGCACATCGATGTTGCCATTCATGATCGCGTCCCATAGTCCTTGAGCCCTTATATACACATTCATCTTGATTGCCCATGCTGCATAATTGCTCTTTGTGAGCATCGAATAATGTAGCGAGACGGCGGAACTCTCTTTCGCCATCGTATTCGACGTCGCCTCATCGCCGGTGACACCACTTCCCGGAAAGTGCGGCATCATCTTGAGCATCGGATCAAGAACTGAGGCTCTGATATCAATTATTGGAACACACGTGCACTCACGCGATCATACAAACTCCAATTCACGTGCTACGGAGAACGCACAGCATAGCAGAGTTTGTTGTTTTTGGTGCTGCACAATGACTTCAGCCTTTTCTGGTTTTCTCTTCGTCATCTTAAATAGAAAGCTAGATTACAAACATAAGCTAACAACTAAGCTAACAAACTTATCTAAAACTAACTTAAATCATATCAGAGCTAACTCTATCCTAACTTCAGACGCATGCTGCCCCTCGGATTCGACATGGCAGAAGAGCTGATCGTCATGGTCCACTTATTGAAATTGCAATTGTGTTTTCTTATATATATATATATATATATATATATATATATATATAGGAAGCCTTTTCGGTACTCCCAGGAGTACATACTCCCACCTCTAATATACCACTTAAATGAACGCTTTATACTTCTTTATCACTTTCGGTATACTTCAATAATAATTCTACGATACTCCAATGCGACATGGTTGAAAAAATTTCATCAGAGCCTTTATTTTTTTGCTACATACCCTTTTCCATATGTAAAAAGAATATATAAACAAATTATGCTACAAAGGGCGGACTTTAATGAAATTTTTCATGGAACTCACTTTGGGGTATCTTATAATCAGTATTAGAGTATACTCAAAAGGATAAAGAGGTACAACAACGTCATTTAAACGGTATACTGGAGGTGGGAGTACGTACACCCAGGAGTATGAAATCATTTTCCTATATATATATATATATATATATATATATATATATATATATTGAAAGAGAAATTGTTAGTGATTTGAAATAACTCATGCACCTATGAAACTTTGTCTGAATGTTTTGTTTTCTTGGGTATGCATTTTACACTGTATTGGTGTAATACTGTAAAATGTACAATGACATGTTTCTAGCTTGTGTTCTGTGCAGCCTAAAGTCTTATCTAGCCATGCTCAACTTGCATATATGTTCCACAACTACTCTATTTTGTGTAATTTGTTTCCGAGTTTTGAGCTATAGTTTGTAAACATTTGCAGAAATAGTTTCTGGCTTAAGGCCCAATTCCAGTGGGTGTGCCCAATTTCTGGGAAGCATCAGTCATTAGATCATTGTGGGCCAAAAGATGCAAGGATGAATCTTTTCAAAGGTTTACTTTGAGGGTGAATCCAAAGAACAGACACTCCTTACATTGCCCTGCAGGTATCATTGTATTGTAGTGTTTTTTGTCAGATACTACGATAAAGGTAATTTTCTAAAACTTGTACTATGATGGTGTTGCTCATGTGTAGCACTGAGTCTTAGCTGATAGAATTAGAAGGTGGTTAAGTATATTTGAGCACGAGGAAGAGGAAGAGGTGAACTTGGACAAATCTGTCTATCTTGAACAACAAAGAAGCAGCAATGAATTGATATGACAGTGCAGCTTGCAACGTAGCCGTGCGTTAGCGAGCAAAGTGTCTTGAAGACAAAGCTGCCACTGTCCCAGATCCCAAGTCAATCGTTGTCGTCGTCGGTCTTGACGGTGATGCCAAAGAGTTCAGAGAAACGGCGGGCCAAGGATGCAGGGGTGGATGATGCAGCCACTGACCTCAAACTTGTCGCCAGTGATGGTGACACTAGTGAGGCAGCCAACCACCCGACCAAGGCGCTCGAAGTCGTGGGCTTGATTCCTACTGAGGGCAGTGAAGAGGATTAATACACTTGGTATGTTGTGAACTTATTCTTTTCATCTGTTGATCATACCTGGAGGATTAATCACTTGTACACTTCTATTTGCGCTATAGATTTATATTTAGACATTAGTACTTTTACAATATTGTTGTGAATAAACAAAAGAACACCTATAGCATAAATAGAAGTGTACAAAAAGAACACCTATTGTTGTGAATAAAATTTAAAGACCAAACTCAATCGTATTTGAAAGATATGAAAAAGACAAACAACGAGATAAATAGTTCTAAATAGTGAAAGATCATTATTTGGGTTGAATTTGTCTTTTTCATATCTTTCAAATACGATTGAGTTTAGTGTCCAAATTTTACAAGGTTGTAGAAGATCACCTCCCCTACGTATGGTATTTTTTTGAGATTTTTTTAAAATTTTTACACATGGGTTTCATTGAGTTTTCACGGTAAGAGAGGTTTATACTGGATATGTTGCCATATATGTGTATGTGTGTATATATATGGCAATATATCCGGTGAAAACTCTTTTTACCGTGAAAACTCTGTCACACCCACATATACAAGTTTTGAAAAATTCTCAAAAAATTACTATACGTAGGGAAGGTGAGTTTCTAAAATCCTGTAAAATTTGAAGAGCAAGAGCAAATTAACTCAATCGTATTTGAAAGATATGAAAATGACAAATTCAACTTGAAGAGTGATTATTCACTATTTAGTACTATTTATCTCACTGTTTGTCTTTTTCATATATTTCAAATACGATTGAGTTTGGTCTTCAAATTTTATAGGATTGTGGAAGCTCACCTTCCCTACGTATGATGATTTTTTAAGAATTTTTCCAAACTTAAATACGTGAATTTCTCAGAGTTTTCATGATAAAAAAGTTTTCATTGTATATGTTGGCTCTATATATAGAGAGAGAGAGGTGCCTGGATGTACAAAAGCAAGCACACAACAAACCAACACTTGTGGACTAGTTGTCTTGTCGATCGATCCTCTGTCTAGCCAATGTAAGTATATGTAGTTTTCGGAAAAGTGAGATATAGCTACTCGCGCGTGCAGGTCAAGGTGAAAGTAGGTCGGATATTTCCCGTCGATTTGGGATCGGATTTAACTATCTGGTTGAATCTGAGACGGGATATGAATTCTTGAATTCGGATTGAGATCGGATACGGGGCAAACAATATTCAGTAAATATGGGACGGGATTCGGATATCCGGTTTTCTTTTCTATTAGAATATTCGGATATTAGTAAGGCTTAGCCAATTTTCATCACATTTTTTCATTAGCAACCCATTTATATTGATAATTAATTGGTAGTAGTGATTCTCAAGTAGCATATTTTTTCTATGACGTCTATTGGGTTTGATTGATATATAACTTGCTACTATAGTCATGTACACATATAGTTTTAATTCAATATATATTACTCTATATGTGCGTACATTATCCGTATATCTTTATCTGTTTTCGATCCGAATCTATCACATATCCGTCCTGTGTCCGTATCCCAAATAACCCAGATTAATATCCATATCTAACTAGTCCGTATTCGATTCTAAATTTAAAAATAATACAAGTTAAAATATAAAAAAGACAATATTCACCTATCTTCGATCCGTTTTCACTCTACAGGGCAGGCAATGCAACACTAGTGGAAAGCCGCAACAAGGACACGTACGATGCAGTCCGTACAAGCTGAAGCAAAAAGAAACCGTTGAATAATAAAATAATAGCCGTATATTATTTCTAGTGCCAATTGTACATGAAGAGCAGTCGGCATTAATGACACAAGACATAGAAGATCTCAACTATTTTATCTCTTTATTAGTTGATAGATTGATTCTTTTGTACAGTAAGATGGTATATTTATATCCAAAACCTCTTAGGGTAGTTTCGAAATTCAGCCATCAAAACTAAGAGATCGGATATATTTAACAACCTCCCTTGGCGCAAATACCACGTTATGCATATGCCTTATAAAAAATCCCTCCCAAAAAACAGTAAGAAAAAGAAATGAAGAAAATAGTACATTGCAACCGCACATTGTGTTATACTTGTTACCTCATTAAAAACCTTCATATAAGAAACTTTAGAAAAACTCACTAAGGCAAAAAGTGTGCAATTTATAATCTTCTGGATTAGGGTAGTACCGTCATGATCATATTTAAGGGTTATGGTTCAGAGATTTACTCCCTCTAAACTATACATGTCTCTAAATCGTCTCATTCTAATGCCACGAACACATCTTTGGAAACTAGATGCCGGTAAAGATTTAGTGAATAAATCAACCATATTTACACAAGACTTGGTTTGCAAGATCTTTACCTCACTATTCTTTTAGAGTTTGTGATGATAGAAAAATTTAGGAGCAATAGCTTCGTGATATTGCTCTTTACATAATCATTTGCATTTGCGTAACACAAGCAACATTATTTTCATAGATAATTGTAGGGGTATCAACGGTGTTAATGCCACATGACTTTTGAATATGGCTAATCACATGTCTTAGCCAAACATATTCACATGAGGCTTCATATAATACTATTATCTCTAAGTGATTGGTAGAAGTAGCTACCAAAGTATGTTTAAAAGACACACAAGAAATGGCTATACTACCACGCAGAAATACAAACCCATTATGAGATTTGGCATTGTGGGCATTAGACAGATAACCCGCATATGTATATCCCACCATGATTGAGTCTTGGTCCTTCCAGTAAAATAAGCCGAGATCTTGAGTAACTTGGAGGTACTTGAGTAAAGTATTGACACCAGCCTAATAACTTTTGGTTGGAGTGCACTGTGTCTAGCTGCACTGGTGCAATTCGTAAGATACATAAGTGCTCCTCTGACATTTAAGTATGGAACTTCAAGTCTTAAGACTTCCTCATTTTCTATTGTCGGCCTAAATGGGTCATTAACCACTTCAAGGAATCTTACTACATAGGGTCTTTAAAGGATGAAATTTATCCATATTAAAATTTTCCAATACCTTCTTGGTATAGTTGACCGGTGTACAAATAGTCCTTCTAGGAAATGCCCTAGCTATAGGCCTAAAAAATATTTGGTTTTACCCAAATTGTTTATCTCAACCTCAGTCATAATGTAATAACTTGCTTCCTTTATACCCTCTTTGGTTTTGATGATATTCAGACTATCAAAATAAACTGAAATTATATATAATCCATTCTGGGGCTTCTTCATGAACACACATGGACAATAATTATTATTAGAGTATCCCTTCTTCAGGAGGAACTCAATAGGTTGGTTGTACCGCATTCTCCCTGGCTATTTTAATACGTATAGCAACCTTTGTAGTTTGATGCTATACATGTTGCGATTACTTTTATTAAGATCCAGAACTTTAACTCCATCAGGGACCCATATAAATATCAATATCCAGTGGCCCATATAAATATAAGGTCACTACATCCATTGACTGAACTGATAAGTTCATACTAGCTGCCATTGATATTAAATATCGGAATGCTATTCGACTCATCACAAGAAATTTAGTTTCATCGTAATCAATGTTGAATCTCTACGTAAACCCTTGTGCTACAAGTATTGCTTTATATCTTACCACCTGGTTGTTTTCATTTCTCTTCCGAATGAAAACCCACTTAGATCCTACAAAAAACACTTTAGGAGATGTTCGATCAACGAGACCGAATACTTTTCTTTTGTTAAGTGAGCGCAATTCTGCCTCAATTGCTTCTTTCTATTTGACCCAATCTGAGAGCTTATGGTACTCTACCATGGACTTTGGTTCTAAATCTAGATCAATGGTTTTAGTAATTTTTAAGAAAAAATATATGTCAACAATTGTAGTGTTTCTTTTATACAAGTCTCTTGAATCCACATAATTACTGGAAATTATTTTATTAATTTCTTCCAGCTTCTCATGATTTCTCACAACGATGGAGTCTGGGTGTTTTGACTTCTCAGAGTCAGATTGTACATACAAATATTCTTTGGGGTTAGCATATTTAGGATGGCTCACTTCAGGGGTTTTCTCAACATCTTGTTGAGCTTCTTCCACTGTCATGGAGAGTGTCCTCACTTGTTCAATTCTTTATTTGTTCATACGTCTCCGCAGAATTGAGTCCCGTGTGCCCGAAGTTCTCCCCCTCTTCATATCATGAGGGGTAGGAGTGGATTCAATATTCTTCTTGTGTATTTACACTCTTTCCGGTGCATTTATTGTAGGTTTGTGAGATTTTGTCACTCCATTATGATCAGTGAAGGCATGTAGCAGATTATTTGCTAAAAAGTTATTATCCTTCGAACTTCAAGATTGGATTCTTTAGTGCGTAGTATCGGGACCCAAATATGCAAATATGGACCATCTATGTATACTGTACTAGTTAAGGATCACGCTAGTTCACCCAGTGGCAACATAGATGTAATATCAAATCATACACAATGGAAACATAATAAAAGACTATATTTAATAAATAAAGGACAGTTGAATGAACTTAAGGTCGACTTTACATTTATTAAGCCTCACACGGCTTTAACACTAAAAACAACAACAACAGAACAGAAAACTCTAGTGGATAACCCATCAACATGCCACAAGCATTTGACAAGGTTCGATTCCTACTAACTCACCTCTTCATGGAACTCCTTCTCCAAAGTAGGTGTAGACTCCTCTTCAACTGATGAATTTGTTATGGCAAGGATGAGTACATAAAGCACTTAACAAGTTGTGCACAGAATGCAAGTTCATTATACTACATGCAATTCTTATTCAAAGAATGGCTGATATGGGTATTTTACAATAAAGCAGTATTTTCAATTGAATACAATTAAATAGATCAAAACAAAGAGTAAAACAAATAACATTAATAATAATAATAAAAATAATAAGATTCTCAAATAATTCTCTAGTTAAACTAGCACACAGTCTAAACCAAATTCATTTACTTCCATTGGCACACAACCTCCCTTTCCAAGTTAAGTTTTATAAAATCTAATATTTGTTTGAAATTCATGAGTATTGTCCATAACTAGGGGCACATCTATTCAAATAGTTTGTACACTCTACAAAGGTTATATACTTTGCACACAAGATATAATCAATCTTATAATGTCGGCTATAACACGTACCTATCGACATGCAACTAAGATGATCATAACAAAATCTTTCGGAAACTCTATCCGAACATAGACACTTTTGATAAGCCTAGTCTCACTATCCCTCCCTCACACAGAGTACGAGAATAAGAGGGACTCTTTGTTGGACTAGGAACAATCACTGTTCAAGATGTGGAGCCACTGCCATACACACCCTTCCTTAACCGTGCACACATATTGGTTATCCTCCTAAGGTACCATATGTTAAGACTCAATAACATACTGAGCTAGGTCCAACCCATAATAAACATGTGGTTGTATGATTAGTCCAGTTCAATGGCTTATAAGATTAAGTCCTTAATTATCCAAGGCAAGAATTATAATTAAATCTCAGTAACCATATCAAATGATTCACACATAATCTCCAACCCAATATCACATAGACCCACCCTGGTACACAACCTCTTACCACTTGCCTCAATCTAAATCATTTACTACCCTAGTTGATTATCATACAACACATGCCATTAACAACTCAACATCATTGTGTGACAATACATGAAACACCCTTTTCACAACACATGTTTCTGAAGGACCGCGATGGCGATGGGGGGCGAATGATCCAAAATAAAAATTTTCCCCCACAAAAAGATCCAATTAAGAACCTCACTTCATTAAAGCAAAGTGGAGAACACAAACTTTTGGAAAAATTCAGTAGAGGGCGGCACTACCGCAAATTGGCCGGTAGTGCTGGACGAACAGTACCCCCGGCACTACCGGGTACTGTAGCTCGGTAGTGTTGTGCTACTGTAGCTACAATTAAACAGCGCTGTGAATAGTAAATCAGCCCGACTTCAAAATGAAAAATTGAGGAATCTTTTGATCGGCTAATCCAAATTCTGTGAAACTATGTAGACACCTTCCTATGGATTTCAGGAATCTATTCCAACCTTCAATCGCAAGGATTGATGTCAAAGTTCCGACCTTTTTCCAATTGAGAAAGTGCACAAGAACGGTACAAAAATAAAAACTTGGTCCTCAGCTAGCTCGTGGGTTCTTGATGATCAAGATGATCCTAGATGGCTTCCCACATGTCGTAGCAAGCTAGAACACAAGACAAGAACACCAAAAACCCGACCTTTCAAGAATAATCCCCTAGTGAGCAAAAGATCGGTTTCTTGCAAGGAAGAACACAAGAGTTGCCTAGATGATTGGGATATGATCTGAAGAAGACTCATCCATCAATCATTCATCCTCAGCACAAGAAGCACAAGCAAGTAGGAGGGGAGGCAAATCCAACTTGCATGAAAGTAAATTGCAAGAATGTAAATTGCGAAATTTAAAGACATAATGTAAATACGGAAAGTAAATTCAGAATTGAGAGGAATAGATTTTTATTTCTTGAAGGGAGGTTTACAAAGCCACACAACCAAATGGGCAAAGCTCAAAGGAGCATCAAAACATCTAAAACCTTCAAGTGGAGGAAGGCTACCCCTACCTCTCTATTTATACTACTGTTGAGTCACTCTCCACCCTTGGATGAGTTCCTTCTACCCTAAGGATCACCATCAAGGGCTAGGATTAACTCACTCACTCATACATAGGCTAACCCGAAACCCTCTAACATAACGGGTTTTTGCACGCTTTTCAAAGCGTACTAACTAGACCCGCTACTCTATCACCTAGACCGTGATCCAATGGCCCTCCTTGATCTGAGCAGCTCCTAGATAGCATCTCATCTATTCCTTGTCATCTAGGTTTGCACCGGCTTCGTCTTCGATCATCTTTGGCGATCCCTGATCGTCTGGACCTCCGGCTTACCTCGCCTAGTCCCGATCATCCTTCGCCTCACCATGACCTAGCACTGTCGTCCTGCAACCATCAAAAACAAGAAAACACATCACATAGCATTGCCCAAAATGATATGAAATAGATCTCACGCAATCTCAAAATTTAAATTTTCAAAAACCGCTCAACAGGTTGGCACTGCAACCCCTTGGAGCCGGTAGTACCGTTCGGCCGGCACTACCGCCCCAGCATGGCCGATAGTGCCGCTTGGATTCAAATTCCGTGAAGACTCTCTCTGTGAAAATACTACCGGCCCCTTGGGTCAGTCGCTCGGTCGGCACTACCGCTCTCACATGGCCGGTAGTGCCGCCCTTGGCAGACACAATTCAAATTGCTTCAATTCAAAAATCCAGTTCAAATCAAACTCAAACTAGAGCATACCAAGCTCAAATTTAGTCAAATACTCATCACAAACATGAGTAGACCTCCACATGGTCTTCCAATCTCCCCCTTGATGAGTATATTGACAAACAACACAAAAGGCATAAATTTGAGTTTGAAAAAGAAGGAAGAAAGCAATTTGAATGCAAAGCCAAACTTGGTCCAAAGAAAGAGAAAATAAGATTATGACCAAGTTGGAAAGAAGGATTTTAGAGCAAGCCAATAGAAAGAACAAGTTTTCCACAAAAGCTCTAAAATTCCAAGAAAAGATCAAATATACTTATGATCCTAAAAATTAACAAGTTTTTACCATGATCATAAGAACCAAGATGCATTCACATTTTTATCTTTTTAATGATGCCTTTTCTACAATTTCTCCCCCTTTTTGGCATATAGGCATCAAAATGACATATTCTCTCCTTTTTCACATGTATGCATGAAATGCATCCTAAAGAGCTTTGAAGATTATCCAAGTGACCATATAGACAAAGAATGACACCAAGCTACTCAAGTTCAGATTATACTAAACAAAGACATGACTAAGTGCAAATGTCAATTTTGCTAGCAAGTACAAATAAAACTATGTCATTTTTGCATGATTTAACAAGTGCAACACTAAGCATAGTTTTTAAACTAGAAGCAAAGCCATACAATGGATCAAATGGAGAACATAGAGTTCAACCTACTCAACACTTTGGGAAAGCTAGATGTGCATACAAGGTCCTTCGGGCTCACTTATCTTTAATGCAAATTTTTGCTTTAAGACTTCAAATGACATAGTGGGGTACAAATATTTGACATTATTTTTATTCTTTACCCACTTATGTTTTTTTTAAATTTTATTTGCATTTTTCAAGTGATTGACTCAAGCCATAGTCGACCATCTCATGAAGAACTCTTAAGTGAATGGTCTTGGTCATACACGATATATTCCAAGTTCATCCCAAGTGCAATGGGAAGCTGTCTCATGAATGTAAAGTGTTGAGATCAATTTGCATAAAAGGGTCAATTTTTTTATTTTGCCATTTAGATTTATGAGCATATGAAGGACTCAAGTATGGATCAACTTAGCTTCACCCAAGTTGCTATAGGGACTATAGTAGAAATCCAAAATTTCACAAATAATGACATATGAACCTAGAGAAGAAACATAGCAAGTAAAAGCAAAATGTTTCATCAAGTTTTCATTTAAAGCTTTAATTTTCAATTTTTAACAAGCTATGCAAGATGAACGAAACTGAACTTAGACATATCTAAGCTAGCATTTTTCTTCATAAAAGTAACATGGTGCATAGCATGAATAATAGCTCATTTGCATAATAGACAAAGCTCATAAAATAGAAAATGACGTCTATGTGCAATGCATGAAACATGTTCACAAATTCCCCCTCAACAAGTGAATCAATTTTAAGCACAAATCTGATTCAAGTTGAGTTATTAGCAGAATTAAGCTCTAGGAAGGTCCAAATGAACTCAATCTAAACCAGAAACACAGAATGAGGAGAAGAAGTCGAGAAACTGCAAACTGGGTGGCTATAGAGTAGAGAAAAGATAGTAGAGAACACTACAGTTCAGACTCGCTCTCATCTTCCCCAATGACTGACATAGGGAAGCTGACTCTAGATCCCAAGCTAAGGAGTGCACACAGACCCTATCTACCCAAGGGGCCCAACACCTGCTAGACTTATAAGACTGTGAGGGAACTCAACCTAGAGAGAAGAGAGAACAACTAATTGTGTATGATAGCAACCTATAGCATAAGATGAGAGGTTCATGCAAAGCATGCTAGAAGTCTAAGTGAAGTGAGCTCAAAACTCTAGAAATAAGCAAAATATCACCCAGAAGATGCAAAAGAAAGGAAATACAGGAAGAAAACATATATAATACATAATATACAAACCAGCTCCCCCTCAAGACATGCCGTAAAGGCACACAACTCCAAGCTCTCCTCTCAAGATCACAAATCTAGAGCTATCCAAAGGCTTGGTAAAGATATCGGCAATCTAGTGGTCACTCTCCACAAACTGAAGCACTATATCACCCTTCTCCACATGGTCTCTAAGGAAGTGATATCTAATATCTATATGCTTGGTCCTGGAGTACTGCACTGGGTTTTTTTGCAATGGAAATAGCAGAAGTGTTGTCACAGAAAATTGGAACACTCTTTAT
Source organism: Otatea glauca (assembly GCA_036346275.1). NCBI lineage: Eukaryota > Viridiplantae > Streptophyta > Magnoliopsida > Poales > Poaceae > Otatea > Otatea glauca. The sequence goes on from CM070712.1 coordinate 625,929, forward strand.
CTCTATCCCAAAGTCCCGCAAGTTCGGTCTCATCCGAAGCACCTGACTACAGCAACTAGCTGCAGCGACGTACTCAGCCTCAGCGGTGGACTGTGCAATTCTGGACTGCTTCTTAGATGACTAAGAGATAAGAGAAGTGCCAAGGAATTGGCAAATGCCAGAAGTGCTCTTCCTATCTATCATATAGTCAGTAAAGTCTGCATCGGAAAAGGCTTTAAGGGACAGATAAGAAGAAGAAGAGTACCAAATACCATAATCAATAGTAGCTCGAAGGTACCTGAAGGTGCGCTTCACCGCTTGGCTATGAGACATGCGAGGAGAAGCCTAAAATTGAGCGCACAAACACACAACGAAATGTATATTCGGCCTCGAAGCAGTAAGGTACAGGAGGGAGCTGATCATGCTTGGGAACTCCTTTTGATTAACTTGCTCACCATCCTCATCAGGCTCGAGGACAGCAGTGATGGCCATAGGAGTCATCACCGGCTTCCCGTCAGACATGTTGAAGCGTCTCAAGAGGTCTTGAGTATAATTGCCTTGATGCAAGAAAGTGCCCTCCCGAGTCTGCTTGATCTGGAAGCCGAGGAAGTAGCTCAACTCGCCCATCATGCTCATCTCAAACTCTGTGTTCATCACCTCTGAAAACTGAGACACAAGAGAGTGCGAAGAGCCACCAAATATAATATCTTCCACATAAATCTGGACGAGGAGAAAATAAGAATCCTGGTGTCTGACGAACAGAGTCTTGTCTACTATACCCATCTTAAAACCATGACTAAGAAGATAGGACTTAAACCTCTCATACCAAGCTCTAGGGGCCTGCTTAAGTCCATATAAAACTTTGGAAAGCTTGAAGGCATGGTTTGGGTACTTGGGGTTCTCTAATCCTGGAGGCTGCCGGACATACACCTCTTTCTCAATATACCCATTGAGTAATGAACTCTTGAAATCTATTTGAGAAAGCTTGAAGCCTTTGGATGCCGAAAATGCAAGCAGGATCCTAATAGCCTCTCGTCTAGCTACAGGGACAAATGTCTCCTCAAAGTTAAAACTCTAAACCTGAGAAAAGACCTGTGCAACTAGCCTAGCCTTGTTCCTAATGACAACCCTATCGTCACTCTGCTTGTTCTTGAACACCTACTTGGTCCCAATGACATTATGACCAGATGGGGACTCCACAAGCTGCCATACCTTATTCCTCTCGAAGTTCTCGAGTTTCTCATGCATAGCATTAATCCATTACTCATCAGATAATGCATGAGAACATCCTTCGGCTCAAAGGAGGCAACAAAGGCAGAGTGGAGGCAGAAACTGGACAAACCTGATTTTGAGCATGTGACACGCCCAAACAGATTGCCAATGATCAGGTGGATGATGTCTCTAAATATAGCAGGGAGGTCCAGAAGTAGAAGTGGCCTCTACCTCATGAACAAAAGAGGTAGGAACAGAGCCACTCGCTGAAGGAGAGTTTGAAGGTAAGGGCTGGTCTCCCTGAGGTGCAGAAATGGAAATAGGAGGCACCTTAGGTGTAGAGGGGACTGGATTAGGTGGAACACCATCATGTCCATCATCCTCATCCTCTACAAAGATGATCTCAAAGAGGGAATAAGAGCCTGAAATTGCAGGTCTAGCGCTTGGGCTAGCCTCATCAAAATTTTCTACCTCGTAAACCAGAAAGCCACGCAAGTAGATGATCATGGATTGTTACCACTAGACGCGTAGTGCAACGGAAGGAAGTTGATGCAGCCCGAATCAAAGAAGTGCGCGTCCAGTTGCAGTGGTCGATCTTCCTCGTTGTGGTGGTCGATCGTCCTAAACAATGTTGTAGTAGCAGCAACACCTCTACCGGTTTCCACATGTTCGGGGAAAAGAACGTCATGCGTCGGTGTGCCAGTACCAGAGCGCAAGGGAAGGCTCAAGTGGTGATGGCTAGGGTTTGGGTGGCTGCGCCATATGATCTATTGCAATCATGAACCCCTCTATATAGCCACCCCCTCCCTCATGGTGGAACCCTACATTAGGGCCCAACTGAAGGACAAAGCCCACTTAGCCCATTAGTGATGGATCCAATCCGTACCACTATATTCCAACCCCTTAAGTGTGTGACCCTGTAGGTTCATGCATATTTGGACACGACTCGAAAACACCTTTCCGACTGATAATCGATAGCGGTTTAATCGAGCTCAAGGCTAGAGTCGTGTCATCCTATGTCAGCTCGATCTCTTCACTCATACCATAGTGGAATAATTTATCTGGATTGACTCTCAATCACATTCGGTATGGCCATGCACTTCCTTAATCCATCTACCTTGAGGGGCCATAGATATCTCTCCGTTATATAGGAGGAGCAAATTCCATCTTGATCATTCATGTACCTTAGCATGTTTCATGGTAAATCCGAAAGCTTCTTTTATAACTACCTGGTTAAAGAGTAGCGTTTTGGAGCTCCTAAGTAAACCATTACACATCTAAGAAACCAATGCCAATCTTAGGTTTAAGGATCATACATACACTATGCATGAGATCAACTGATGACACATAAGAACAATTCTCGCAGTGTCTCATATGGGTCTATCCAACGCATGTTCTCTAACATGTGTCCATATTATTGATTAGTTATCTCCATATCTCTATGACCCATGAAACTTGGTCATCAATCAATACACGTGCTGATCTATGAAGCATAATTGTCCTATATTATGATAACCGATTAGGGATAACTTGAATAACATCGATATATGGAAAAAGTTGCACAAACCAGTCACTTACTTGTTGATTAATCTAATCAATATTTGTTCAAAGGACAAACAATTATACTATTCCATAAACATAAGGTGTGATACAATCATCTTAATGATTGCCTCAAGGGCATATCACCGACAGTCTCCCACTTGCACTTGAGTCAATCATGCAAGTATCTAATACCCATGGCTCTCGTGTGCGTTTCATGCTTTGGCTGTGGGAGCGGTTTTGTGTACGGAATAGATATGTTTAAATCCGTGTGCTCCTTGCATATCTTCACATTATCTCTATCCACAATCTCTTGGATAAGGTGATAGCACCGCTGTATATTCTTGGACTTTTGATGCGATCTAGGCTCCTTTGCTTGCGCAATGGCACCACTATTGTCACAATAGAGATCCAATGGGCTAGAAGCGTTATCAACCACACCAAGTTTAGAGATGAACTTCTGAATCCAAACAGCCTCCTTTTCAGCTTCTGAAGCCGCAATGTACTCGACCTCTATTGTAGAATCATCAACCGTACTCTACTTGGAACTCTGCCAGCTCACTACTCCTCCATTCAGCTTGAACACATACCCATATTGCGAATGATAATCATTTTTGTCGGTTTGGAAACTTGCATCGGTGTAACCACTCACAATGAGCAGCCTCACCACCATAAACGAGGAACACATCCTTAGTTCTTCTCAAGTACTTGAGGATGTTCTTAACTGCTATCCAGTGACCTTCACCTGGATCTGACTGATATCTTCTCGTAACATTTAGAGCATATAACACATCCGATCGTGTACAAATCATGGCATACATTATAGATCCAATTGCCGAAGCATATGGAATATTATTCATCCTGTTCCGCTCATCAGGGTTTGAAGGACACTCAGTCTTGCTAAGGCTAATACCATGTGACATGAGCATGAAACCTCTCTTGGAATCTTGCCTGTTGAACCTCTTCAACACTTTGTTAATGTACGTATCTTGGCATAATCTAATTAGCTTTTTTAGACCTATCTCTATAGATCTTAATTCCCAAGATATATGCTGCATCTCCTAAGTCCTTCATAGAGAAACTCTTTCTTAATGAAGACTTTACAGATTCTAGCATAGGAATATCATTTCTGATCAACAATATGTCATCCACCTATAAGATCAAGAATACAAGTGCGCTCCCACTGGTCTTCTTATAGATGCAGTGCTCTTCTTCATTTCTGACGAAGCCAAACCCTTTGACTACCTCATCAAAACGAATGTTCCTACTCCGAGATGCTTGCTTCAATCCATAAATGGATCTCTGAAGCTTGCATACCTTTCCAGCATTCTGTGGATTGATAAAACCTTCAGGCTGTGTCATGTACACATCCTCACTTAGGTTTCCATTTAGGAAAGCTATTTTGACATTCATTTGCCATATCTCATAATCAAAATATACGACAATAGCTAGAATGATCCGAACAGACTTAAGCATAGCAACGAGAGAGAAGGTTTCATCATAGTCAACACCTTGAATTTGTTTGAAACCCTTTACCACAAATCGAGCTTTATGGATGTGAACATTTCTATCCATGTCTTTCTTAATCTTAAAAACCCATTTGCACTCTATGGTTTTTACACCATCAGGCAGATTAACCAAGTTCCAAACTTGATTGTCATGCATGGATTTTATTTTGGATCTCATGGTTTCAAGCCATTTCTCAGAGTCTGGGTCCATCATTGCTTCGTCATAAGTCTTATGCTCATCGTTATCTAACAACAATGTTTCTCTATTATCCAACGATAGAACATCATGCCCATACATTATGGATGTTCGGCGTTGTCTGCCAGACCTACGTGGGGCTGGTGTATCCTCTACAGGTTGTACAACTTCTTGTATAGCCTGTGGAGTTTTCGGTGGAAACTGAAACACTTTCTAATGGTTCTCGAATCTCTTCGAGTTGCACAGTGCTCCCACTAACTCCCTTGGAAAGAAATTCTTTCTCCAAAAATACACCATTACGAGCAACAAACACTTTGTTCTCTTCTTTTATGTAAAAGTAATATCCTTTGGTTCCCTTAGGATACCCCACAAAGAAGCATTTTCGTGACTTGGGCATGAGCTTATCAGACATCAAATATTTTACATATGCCTCATAGCCCCATACTTTGAGAAAAGACAATCCGGGATGCTTTTCGGTCCATATCTCATATGGTGTCTTCTCTACTGATTTAGATGGAACCCTGTTAATAGTGAATGCGGCTGTTTCTAGAGCAAATCCCCAAAAGGACAATAGTAGATCACTTTGGCTCATCATTGACCGAACCATGTCCAACAAAGTTCGGTTCTGTCGTTCGGATACCCCATTCCATTAAGGCGTTCCCGGCGGTGTAAGCTGTGGAACAATTCCACATTGCTTCAGATGATCAACAAACTCTTGGCTCAAATATTCTCCTTCACGATCTGATTGTAAAGCTTTGATTGTCTTGCCAAGCTAATTTTGTACCTCATTCTGAAATTTCTTGAACTTTTCAAAGGATTCAGACTTGTGCCTCATTAAGTAGATGTAATCGTATTTACTAAAGTTATTGGTAAAAGTTATGAAATACTGAAAACCACCTGTGGTCGTTGCGCTCATCGGTCCACATACATCCGTATGTACAATGGCCAATAAGTCACTTGCCCTCTCACCTATACTAGAGAAAGGCGTCTTAGTCATCTTGCCAAGTAAACAAGATTTGCACGTTTCAAATGATTCAAAATCAAATGAATTTAGAAGACCATCCTTATGGAGCTTCATTACGCGTTTCTCATTTATATGACCTAAGTGACAATGCCAAATGTAAGTGGGATTCAAATCATTAGGCCAAAGCCTCTTAGCATTTATGTTATATATCGGCACATGATCAAGTTCCAAAATATATAAACCATTAACTACAGGACAACTACCATATAACATATCACTTTTATAAATAGAACAACAATTGTTTTTTCCAACAAAGTGATAACCCTCTGCCTCCAAACATGAAGCAGAGATAATGTTTCTACTCAAAGTTGGAATATAATAACAATTATTTAGTTCCATAACTAGTTCTAAAGGTAAAGATAATGGATAAGTGCCAACAGCCAGTCCAGCAACTCTTGCTTTATTGCCAACATGAAGCTCAACTTCATCTCTTGCCAAACTTCTACTCTTTATTAGTCCTTGAATCGAGTTGCAAATATGAGCAACCGATCCGGTGTCAAATACCCAAGAACTAATATGAGAAATAGCAATATTGATCTCTATAACATTAATACCTGAAGTGGAAGTCGTACTTCCTTTCTTCTTGTCTGCCAGGTACTTCGTACAATTCCTTTTCCAGTGCACTGTCCCCTTGCAGTAAAAGCAAATGGCATCGGGTGCAGGTCCAGCCTTTTGCTTCTAAAGCTTAGACTTGTTGCTCGAGATCTCATCTTGAGACTTACTCGCACCCTTATCCTGACCACTAGTCTTAGAGAACTTCTTCTTGAACTTAGTAGTCTTGTGAACCATCATCACATGACTAGAGCTTTTCTTAATGCTTTTCTCAGCTAACTTGAGCATCCCATGCAGATCGATCAAACTTTTATCCATGCCATTCATATGAAAGTTCAAAATGAATGGCTCATAGCTCTGGGGGAGTGACTGGAGAACCGGATCAGTGGCCAACTTTGGACCAAAAGGAAAACCAAGCTTTCCCAAGCTCTCAATGTAACCAATCATTTTGATCACATGAGGGCTGATCAGACTCCCTTCCGCTAGCCTGCACACAAACAAAGACTTCGTGGTGTTGTACCTCTCAGCCCTAGCTTGGTTCTCAAACATGCCTTTCAAACCCACAATCATATTATAGGCATCCACGTCCTCATATTGCTTCTGAAGCTCAGAGTTCATGGTGACAAGCATGAGACAGCTAACATCAACGGCATCAGTGCAATGCTTTTCATACTCATTCTTTTCAGCTCGAGTGGCATTCTCAGTAGTTCATCGGGGTAGGGTTTCTCTAGAATATATTCCTTTTTTTCTTGTTTGAGAACGATTCTCAGATTGTGATACCAGTCGATAAAGTTTGTTCTATTCAGTTTATCTTTTTCAAGAATCGAACGCAAGCTAAAACTGGGTGCGGAGGAAGTAGGTGCCATTTAATCTACAACATAAATATGCAACAGATAAGCACTATGTTTATACATGATCTTTTACTAAACAATTTAATAAAAGATATTCCCACTATATGAAACCATGTTCCCTCTAACAACATATAGTGAGTCAAGATCCAAATTTCATTAAGTCCTAATGAGCTTTGGCATCATTGCTAGAAACCTAAGGTCATTCGGTAAGCAACACCTTGATAATTACATCTCATGTAATTCTTGCTGGTTGAGTGACATCTTATGTCATCAACTCAACACCATTCCCCTAGGCCCAAAACCACTTTGATAGCCTAGTTAAGTTAAACCAATATTCACATGTACGTGTCCGACACATACCCTACCATGTCAAGATAGGTAACCGCACTCTGCTTTGGCAGACGCACTAGTCAACAATCAAGACTCGATAGTTGCAACAATTTGACAAGGCATCAAATTAACTTAATTTTCTTTGAGGGAAACTACTCTAACATGATCGAATTATCTAGTAAAATCGCATGTAAAGCAGTGTAACAGAAAAATAAATCACAGGTAATCATATTAAGATGTGAACTAGTATGGCCCTTGACATAGCAATCTCCATTACCACGCCACATGTTCACTGAGCCATCATGCTAGAGATCTCCATCCTACCTAGCTATTACTCCTAATAGCTATTATAGAAATACATTGATCGTCAAACATCACAAATCAACACGCAGGTTGTTATACAATTATGTGTAGCCTTTGGCTATATTTCATGACACGCAGGTCATGACCATGCATCACATCCATGAGAGCCATACTACTCACATATTATCCTGCAAAAACAAGTTTGCAAAGTGTCCAATATATCAACCTATGTGGGGTCGAGGGGCGGCATTTGGTATATAGATTTTCATGGAAAAATTTCATCAGATTAATCAGATTCTGAATCAATCTCATCGACTCGATTTCCATTAAAAATCGCTCTGCTTGATTAGACCCGTACAACTAAGCATCGTTGTTTACGCTGATGGCAGAAACCGACCGGTAAGGATGATCAAACAATGCTGCCATGTACAGCCGATACAATCAGAACAGAGTGATCTATCATGAAACCCTAAATCCAAATGCCAAAACCTGATTGATCTCATCAACCGATTACTAACAATCGATTCATCTCATGAACTGATCTAGGTCATCATACCAAACAAGCAGTAGATCCAATCTACTACTGTCTCACATCACACATGTGCAAATCATCCAGATCATAAACTAGACGAGGTGGCTCTGATACCACTGAAAGGATATGGGTAGGCTACACTAGCGCACAATAAAATTTCCTACCTCGTAAACCAGAAAGCCACGCAAGTAGATGTTCATGGATCGTTACCACTAGACGTGCAGTGCATCGGAAGGAAGTTGATGCAGCCTGAATCAATGAAGTGCGCGTCCAGTTGCAGTGGTCGATCCTCCTCACGCGGTGGTCGATCGTCCTGAACAATATTGCAGTAACAGCAACACCTCTATCGGTTTCCACACGTTTGGGGAAAATAACGTCGTGCGTCGGTGTGCCAGCACTAGAGCGCAAGGGAAGGCTCAAGTGGTGACAGCTAGGGTTTCGGTGGCTGCGCCCTCTAATCTATTGCAATCACGAACCCCTTTATATAGCCACCCCCTCCCTCATGGTGGAACCCTACATTAGGGCCCAACTGAAGGACAAAGCCCAGTTAGCCCATTAGTGATGGATCCAATCCGTACCACTATATTCCAACCCCTTAAGCGTGTGACCTTGTAGGTTTATGCATATTTGGACACGACTCGAAAACACCTTTTCGACCGATAATCGATAGCGGTACCTAGCAGTACATATCGATTCCCAAATATCCATAAAGCTTTGAACGAACCTACTATAGTGTGATAATGTAATGTTCCCTTTGCTTCACGATATTAGATCGAGCTCAAGGCGAGAGTCGTTTCATCCTATGACAACTCAATCTCTTCATTCATACCGTTGTGGAATAATTTATCTGGATTGACTCTTAATCACATTCGGCATGGCCATACACTTCCTTAATCCATCTACCTTGAGGGGCCCAGAGATATCTCTCCGTTATATAGGAGGAGCAAATTCCATCTTGATCATTCATGTACCTCAGCATGTTTCATGGTAAAGCCGAAAGCTTCTTTTATAACTACCTGGTTAAAGAGTAGAGTTTGGGAGCTCCTAAGTGAACCATTACACATATAGAAAACCAATGACAATCTTAGGTCTAAGGATCATACATACACTATGCATGAGATCAACTTATGACACATAAGAACAATTCTTGCAGTGTCTCATATGGGTCTATTCAACGCATATTCTCTAACATGTGTCCACATTATTGATTAGATATCTCCATATCTCTATGACCTGTGAAACTTGGTCATCAATCAATACATGTACTAATCTATGAAGCATAATTGTCCTATATTATGATAACCGATCAGGGATAACTTGAATAATATCGATATATGGAAAAAGTTGCACGAAGAAGTCACTTACTTGTTGATTAATCCAATCAATATTTATTCAAAGGATAAATAATTATACTGTTCCATAAACATAAGGCGTGATACAATTATCTTTATGACTGCCTCAAGGGCATATCACCAATAGAAAAGTCACCTCACTTGTCTCTATGATCCTATTCGCATTACAACTCCAGACCCTATAGTTACGAGAAGAAGTCGAGTAACCAAGAAAAATGCCATCAAAAGAATGAGACTCAAACTTATCTAGGTTCCGAGCCTTCAAAATAAAACACTTCCAACCAAACATACAAAAATGAGAAACACTGGACCTTCGCCCATACCTCAACTCGCAAGAAGTGCGATGCAAATGTGCTCTAAAGAATACTCGATTAGTCACATGACAAGCAGTAGCTATAGCCTCATTCCAAAACTTTCTAGTAGTATTGTACTCATTTAGCATCGTCCTGGCCATCTCGACCAAGGTCCTGTTTTTCCTTTCCACTACGCCATTTTGCTGAGGGATGTATGGAGAGGAAAACTGATGCTCTAAGTTCTTGAACTTCGTGCAATTGTCACTGCGTATAGCTCGTAAGGCACCAGAGAGCTCTACAGACAACATGCTGACCAAACCCTTGAAATGGGTAAAAGACTCATACTTTGAGTGGAAGGTCGAGGATGCCGACTAGAAAGGGGTGAATAAGCGACTTTTATAAATTAATCTATGAATCTCTACAAAGCAATTCACCCCTAATTATCCTAATACCAAAACCTTAATAATTTATTAATACGGAAGCGGTAAACTAAGGTTTTGACAAATAAAGCCTAAGTCAACTAGGCTCACTAAGTGCACTAGCTAATTATGTCTCTAGCAAGAATATGCAATCCTAAAGACAATCAAGCAATTTATTCTAGGAATGTAAATTGCAACAATATAAATAAGAATTGCAAGCAAGCACAAATAGACACAATACTTTTTACCGTGGTGTTCGATGACTTGCAGGTCTCCCCTAATCCACGTTGAGGCTAGCCCAAACCACTTTGGACCGGCTCCACGAATTGAGCAGCCACCTCGAATCCACTAGTGGTAGCTCTTTCCCCCTCTGGGTAGGAAAGCTCCAGCCTTCACAACTTTGCCGGGGCTTCTCACAATCTCCGTTGAGAAGCTCACTGTGCATGACGCCTCCTCACGCCGTCTAGGTGTCGGCAAACACCAAGAGTAACAAATGAAGCCCTCTAGCTTGAACTCCACCAAGTACAACACATGTACTCCGGTGACCTCCTAAGTGCAACAAATGCACTAGGATCCTCCTCAAGTGAAACACATGCACAAGAGGCCCTCAATCCACTTCCTAATTGCAACACATGAAATTAGAGGCTCACACTAGCTCAAGAAGCAAATGGGAGAGAGCAACCCATGCACACAACTCTCACACACTCACAATAACTCTAGCATACAGCCAATGCCCCCCAAGGCCTCCTTTTATAGCCTCCAAGCCAAAACTAGCCGTTGGGGGGAAATTCTGGAAAAACTCAGAATTCCTGATGCTACCGCCCGACTAGGCCCGGTAGCACCGGCCTATAGGCCAACGGCTACAAAACTAGCCGTTACAGGAAATCCGGTAGCACCGGCCAACTGGGAGCGGTGCTACCGCTTGGGCAGTAGCACCGGCCTTGGATCCTAGTAGCACCGGACCCGAGCCGACCACACAAAAACACTTCCTCTAGAATTTTCACCGGCCAAAGGAGTGGTAGAACCGGACTTCCGGTGCTACCGGGCTACCATGGGCGGTAGCATTGGACTGCCAATCCGCCCAAAAATAACCTCTTTGGAATTTTCACACCGCGGGTTCATCCGGTGCTACCGCTCTCGGGTTTTTACACACCGCACTGGGGCAAGTGCCACCGCTCAGCCGATAGCACCGGGCTACCGTGGCCGATAGCACCGGCCACCCAGCTTCGAAACAGATTTTTCACCAAAAATCTTTTCTTTTCAAATCAAACACCAATAATGATTGATTCTTTGAGCCATATGATGATCAACACATGATCAAGGCAATTTGCAAAACACATTTGCAAACCCTATTCACATGCTCCAAAGAATCACATTTAAACACAACTTATTTGCAAAACACATTCGCAAATAAACCGAGAACCTATGAGATCAATCCTCTAGCCATGTAAGGATCAACACATGATCTCGACACTTTGCAAAACACATTTGCAAATGCTAACACATGCTCTAGGATCGAAACCCATAACTTCTAGTTCATTTGCAATATACACATTTGCAAATAACAACTCCAACCAATTAAAAACAAATCTTGAGCCATGTGATGATCAACTAATGATCAAGTCAATTTGCAAAACGCATTTGCAAACCCTATTCACATGTTCCAAGATAAGATTCAATTAAACTATATTTTGCAAACTTAAAGTACAAACCAAGCTTAGCCTTATGGTGATCAACACATGATCCAATCACAAGCTAAAACACTAAAGCGTAAGCTCTCTATTTTCAACACATGCAAATCTTAGCTCCATGCAAACCACAACTCAAACTCAAGTGCATAAGCTCTCTATTTGCAATACATGCAAATCTCTAGCTCCATGCAACCACTTTAAACCAAATAGCTTGAGCTCTCTCCTTTTGCAACACATGCAAAACTTAGCTCCAAACAATAACCATATGAACAACATTGCATGAGCTATCACCCTTTTGCAACACATGCAAATCCATAGCTTCATGCAAAAACCAAATCAATTAAGTTTCAATAAGAAGAAAGCATGAGCTCCCTTACTTGCAACACATGCAAATACTTCGCTAATGCAAAATCCAATGCACGAACTTCACCCATTCGCAACATATGCCAAATGGTTAGCTCCATACAAAATCCAAATAAGAGAGTGAGCTAGAGTGAACCGAATTGAGTTCATCAACACATGACGAAGCTCAAACTAAATGACTCAACCCCTCTTAATAGTACGACACCCTAACTAGCAATCTGGTCTCCTATCCAAACATTGAGACCGGTAAAAGACTAGAAACACATCCTTAGCCCTAGCTAGTTATACCTTTACCTCTAGCGATCCACTTGGAGCTTCTATGATATCCAATCATCTTTTCTCCAGGATCGAATCTTCTTCTTCTTGTTCATCAATACACAATGAACCTTCTCTAGCCCTTCTCTTTACTTCGGGATCACCTCTTGAAGCTTATAAACACATGATGACTTCTCGTTCTCAATTCTTTCATTTATCTTGGACTCAACCTACTTCACAACTCATGGAAGATTGTTAATCCAACAAACATGATTGTCTCAATCATCATTTGCACTCCATTAACACATAATGGATGCCTCCAAGATTGATTGAGCACAACCCAAATCATTTTGAATGATTTAAAGGTGTCTTGAGTACTTTGATGCAACTAATGCTTCATTATACTCAAGAACTTTTCGTTTGTTCTTAATCAACAAAGAGACACCATCAACACATGATGAAATGTTCTTTGATTGATTGAAAGACAGCCGAACTCAATTTAAACTTCATTTAAATTGACATGAGTATATATAACTACACAAGTTTCATATACTCAATATGATAGTTAGTAATGATCCAAATATGTTTGGGTGATGAAAAGGGATCAATACATTTAGACCATCAACTATAGAACAAACTCCATTAAGTATGTGCATATAACTAATTGAACATGGAATCAATATGCACATAATCAATCTTAGATTGCATATGAGTTTATCCTATATTAACATGAGTATACTACAACTACACAAGTTATATATACTCAAAAGATTGTTTCAAAGACTTGATCCTTTATATTATATGACAAGAGGACATGGATCAATACAATTGAAACATCAAGTTAAATTATCAACTCCCCATAGATGTGTGCATTCATGTATACATAGATTTGGAAACATAATACACATATTTAGACTAAGGCAATGGAAGAGTTCATCTTTTAACTTGAATCATAAGTATGCATTAAAACAATAGAATGAATACGAGTGCATACCTTGGGTTTTCTATTTTCCATCCAAATTTGAGACTAATAAGAATAAAGCTCAATAACCATGTTAGCCTCATAATGATTAGATTTGTCTTTAAACAATGATTAAGCATTAATATAAAACCAATCACCAAAACTAATGGAGCTTGAACTTACATTGAGGCCATGAATAAACACCCAAGAATACCTAAAAAAATCATCGATAATGACAAGAACATACCACTTCCCAGCCGCTGACTGCACTCTAGCTGGACCAACAATGTCCATATGTCAAAGCTGTCCTGGTGCATTAATCATTACAACAGTGACTGGAGGATGAGAAGTAGCAACCATCTTGCTATGTCGGTAAGGAGAGCAAACTAAGTCTTTGTCGGGACCCGGATTTGCAAATTCGAAACCCTCTATGTATACTGCACTACTCTAGGATCACGCTAGTGCGCACAGTGGAAACATAGATGAAATATCAGTCCATACAACGAATTAACTAAGAAAGAGGGAAATTATTATTAAATAAAGCATCAAACCTTATGGTCACAGTTTACACCACTATGCCTTAAGGGCTTAAGAAACAAATAAACTATTGCAGTAGAAAAGATAACTTGGGCATTCAACATGCCACAGACAATCGTCTGGGGAAACGCCTTCCTAATCCATGTAGTCTTCATAATATTCGCCTCATGATATTCATTATTTTCTGATCCTTCCTCAACAACTGATCAACAAAGGTGTAAAGCCGTGAGTACAAAAAGTACTCAGCAAGCCGTAGGGAAATAATGCAATATATTCATGCACGGCTTGACAAGGATAGCCATATGGTTCATTTGCAGAAAGCAATAACTTGAATTGAAATACAGTAAATAGATTGAAAGCATGTTTATAAAAAGATAAATAAATAATTGGTAAATCAATGGTAGACTAAATGGCGAGGCATCACCCTACACCATCTAAAACAGGTATCAACCAATAAATTCAACAATATTAACTTTAGACAAAAAACTACAATGTACTCCCCATTCACATTCCAACAATTCCACATTCCAACATTTCATGAAACACTCTATACCTCATGTGAAATTCCCAGGCATGTCCATGACCGCGGACGCGGCTATTCGAATAGTTTTACACTCTGCAGAGGTTGTACTTCTTTTCCCACAAGACATAATCATCTCTTTGTGCAATCGATATTAGCACACTTCCTTTGGTGTGCTGCAGAGAGATCATGACAAAGCCTTTATAATTCCCTATCTAAACTCGGTACTAATCACTAAGGTTTTGCCCCTCGGGGCCCCCACTTGAGCCATGTGAGTATACCCATTCACTTCGAAACCCACACCACCAATTGGTAGTTCTTAAGGCTAGACATTGCAAATTAATCAGCTAGGTCTATCCCATACTAGACTTATGGTAGTACGGTTAGGCCAGTTCAATGGTGCACAAGATTAAGTCCTTAAGTTATCTCAGGCAAGACATCCACATCTCAATGTGCTAGAAAGCACCCCCTTTACTGCACGATTACTTGCTCGAGAGAAAATAATTCGTTCAACTAAGACCAATGGCAAACCCCGCCATGGTACAACAAATTTTACAACAGCGGCTATCAGCCACAATTCAATATCTCATTAAGTCAAGATTAACATTATTCAATATGTGATATGAATCCCATCATACAACTAAGCATGTCTAAGCATAGCTACAGTAACCCAGTGTTGGTAATATGATTATGTCCAGCTAGTACTGACCCAACATAGGGTTAACAATGGATACATGTCATCCCAATAATCAAGGTGGTATAATGACAACTAGGTACATAGCTATTCCCACGAAATAATCATTGATACACAAATAGCATGCAATTGTATAAAACAAATTACTTTGCTGATCTAGTGCTGAGTCTTAGTCTTCGAAGTCTTTGTTCGCTCCATTAGAAATAGCATCTACCGGAAAAGAAAGCAACAAAACAAAATAAATACCAAAAAAAGACTCAAATAAGCTCAAAACTGAAAATAAATGGCTCTGGAAGATAGAGCTTGATTTTAGAAAAATTTAGAAACTTGAATCGCCTCAATAGGAGTTCGTATGAGAGAGAATGGGCCTCTTAAAGATTAAATTCAGATAAAAGGTTGAATATCAGAAATATTCAATTTTCTTGATTTATTTTTATATTGGAAAATCGATTTATTACACAACGCTGACGTCATCAATCAATTTTCCAAAATAAAAATAAATCCGAAAACCCTTATTTCACTGACATGCGGTACCCACGGTCTATAGACCGAGTCCATGGGATTGCACTAGTCCACGGTGGACTGGGTTTGTGGAATAGTGGTTAGGGTCGACGCAGCTTGCGCGCACACGTGGTCGCCGACGGGCCCGACACACGCATCGAACGCGTCGCGCGCATCCGTGGCTGCGATCGGATTGGACTGTGGAGAGGAACGGATGCGGCGGTAGCGGCGTGGCGAGATCTGAAGCGCACGCTGATGATCGAACGACCTTGGCTTGGCCAAGCATGTCGACGGCGAGGCAGCGGTGCGAACTCGCTGGATGCGAGGAAGACGATGCAGTGAGCGGCGGAAAAGCGATGGATTAGGCGCATCTTCACGCGGATCCAGAAGAGGGAGATGCGGGCAACGCGAAGAGGTAAGCGGCTTCGGGGAGACCAACCGGAGCGGTTGGACGATGGGGAAAGAGGCTTCGAGTGATGGCGTTACTCTGGCGAGCTCGTGCACAACGACGACAGGGTCTCGGGCCACGGGAGATGAGGCAAAAGGAGCGGTGGCGCGAGGGAAACCTTGGGAGGGGGTTGGCGCGACTTAAATAAACCTTGGGAGGCGTGTCCGACCCGAACTCCAAAGCGGCGGCTCGACGCGGTTGGGACATGGCTAGGGTTTGCGATGGTGACGAGTGGGCGGGGTGGGCCGAACTACTGGGCCGACAGAGGAATAGGATGGCCGCGGAAGATTCGGCCCGAGAGGTGATTTTAGAAATAAAATCATTTTTCGAATTAATATAATTCTATAACTTCAAATAAAAACAAATAAATTCAAATAAATAGCAAATAAATTTATAAAATATCCTAAAATATAGAAAAATTCCTTGAAAATCTTTTGTTTGATGTATAGTTTTGTCAAATTAAATCCTTTCATTAGTAGAAAATTCAAATTAAGCTTGTTTAAATTGGGAAGAATGCAAATGGTTCAATTTCAAATTCAAACATTCCAAAACTCAAATTTTTGGAATGTTACAGTCTTTGACCATCTTGAGTTTAGGCAAACCACGAATGAGATCGTGGTTGCTAACTCTGGTCAAGTGGTCAAAGCCGATGTGACTACCTGATGAAGCAGCTTTCTCACTAAGGCAACATCCTTAAGAATGAAATTATCATTAATGCAGATGGTACCTTTTGCAATGACTCTACCTGATGAAGCATCCCCAAAAGTGATCAACTCATTATCGGGGGCTCAGATTAGGGAAGAGAACCATCTTCAGTCTCCGGTCATATGACGAGAACAAATGGAGTCAACAATCCATACCTCTCCCTTCCCCATCCTACGAACCTAGCCAACATACAAGAGAGAGAGAGATGACTCAGTATTGGGATAAAGAGAAGATCTAGGAACCCAATACTGAACCACACGACGTCTCAAAGTACCAGCCATAGGAGCAAAAGACTGAACTCTAGTGTCTCTCTGACGCTCTACTCTCACAAGGCCAGAAGAAGCCATAGTATAAGATCTAGGAGCTGGAACTGAGTTGTCCCATAGTCGTGCAAAGGCCATACCATCCTAGTGAAGCTGCTCAAATCTCCTACTAGAAAACACCTCACGTCGCTGATATCTACCTCGAGGAGGAACACGAGGAATATCAAATG
Source organism: Otatea glauca (assembly GCA_036346275.1). NCBI lineage: Eukaryota > Viridiplantae > Streptophyta > Magnoliopsida > Poales > Poaceae > Otatea > Otatea glauca. The sequence continues at coordinate 643,187 of CM070712.1, forward strand.
GACGGTGAAGAGACTGACCAAAAGCACATCCAGGTCGAAAACTCGAATGCACAGTATGAAATCCAAGTCCTGAATGCTTCCCAAAAATAGCCGACAACCTATCCTGTCTAGCAGCAATGTGTGCCTCAGGAGCACTCAGAGTTTGGGGATGACCCTGAATACCCCTAAGGGCACGAACACGCTCGCGCCTCATGATCTTGGCACGTCTGAAGCAGAAATCTACTAGGTGACCATCCTTCTGACAGAAGGTGCATGAGAACTTCGCCTTACTAGAGACAGAAGCTACATGAGGAGCAACCTTCTTGTTAGAGATCCCATAGACAACCTCAACAAACCTAAACACAGTGGTGCTCACCTTGGGAGCAACCAGAATCTCTCCACTCTTGGAGCCATGCACAATGGTAGGAGGATGAGTCCTAGCGTGCTCCAAGTAGTCAAATCCTAGACCTTGGTTAAATTGACTAATCTTAGGCTAGTCTAGTATGAGATTGATCTTCTTCTTGCCTCCTACAAACTTTTTAAGAGTGCTCATGAGATACTCACACTCCTAGAAGAGAGAGGCACAGGAAGAAGGGGAAGAGAAAGAAGAAGAAGAACTAGATAAGGAAGAACTACCAGCACGTGCATTTTTCTCCCTCAGCATGACTATCTCAACTTTGAGGGCCTAACAAGAAATTCAAGGAGCATTTCTAATCCTAAGGGTCTGGGCCTCTAGCTACTTCCTAAGTTCGACTTGGATTTTATCCAAGTTCCTCTCAATCTCAGTACATCGGAAGTAATTTTCTTGTGACTTAACTAGTAAGTCCTTGGCAAGTTCAGCACACTTGACATTTAATGATTCATTGTCAAGTTTTAGTTGCCTACATCCCTCACATGAGCTGACTGAGTCCTTAAAAGCATGCAATTCAAGTTCATTGTTTCTAGTAGATAGCCTCCTAAGGTGAGTGCTCATGGCATCAATTTCAGCAAGCAATTTAGGGCAATTTTCAAATGATGCGCTAGTGTGAGCATGAAGAAAACTAGCATTGATAGGAATAACATCAATAGAACAAGTGCTAGCATTCTTCGACCTAAGACTCTCAATCTCAGAAACCACACTATCATGCATAGTCCTTAGGTTCTCAAGCTCCACATGCAAAGCATCGCAAAGAGTACAATCAGTAGACTCTCGGGAGGAACAAGATCTAAGAGAAGCTAACTCCCGAGTCAACGTACCTAGTTCCTTCTCTAGCTCTGCACACCTAGTCCTATCTCTAGCATGAAATTTCTCAAATTTGTAGAAAGATTCATTGAGCTGGTCATAGGAGGGTATCTCATCCGAGTCGCTGTAGAGCTCAGAGTCGCTGATGCCATTGGCGTCTGCTATGAAACACATCCCAGTGAAGTCATCGCCGCCTTTGTTCTTCTCTTGCGGATCATCCTCACCGTCTTCGCTCCAGGTCTCCGTGTCGGAGAGGTTGATGTCGTCGAGTGTAGCGAGGATGCGGTGGAAGAGCTTCTTATTATTCGAGAAGTTGCGGTACTTCTTCTCACGCGTCGGGTCGTGAGCTGGGGGCTTCTTGTTGTTGTGGTTTTTATCAGTGTAGTCGATCTTTCTCGAACCGCCAGAGTCGTTCTTGCCTTTCCCCAACTTGGGGCAGTTTGCTCGAATGTGGTTGGGGCCACAACACTCGAAGCAGGTGATCATGCCAACTCTCTTCCTCTCCCTCACCCTTGTCGGGACCCGAATTTGCAAATCCGGACCCTCTGTGTATATCGCACTAGTCCAGGATCACGCTAGTGCACACAGGCTCAACATAGATGCTATCACACTCATACACAGCGGAATATAGCAGAACTTTAATAATTAATAGTAACTGTTGTCTTACATGATTATTGCCACACAGGGCTTATAAAAGAAATAGCAAATAAGCAGCAGCGGAAATTAAATAAGCGTAGCAGCTCCCCAATTCACCGCAGGCAACTGACGAGGCTCGGACCCTAAGCATTCGCATCCATATAATCCTCCTCCACGAAAGGCGTAGATTCTTCCTCTTTTGAAGTTATTGTTGTTGGGGTGAGTACATAAAGCACTCAACAAGTTGTACACAGCAATGCAAGTCTAATATTCTATATGCTTGGCTTAATCCAAAGGAATGGCTAAGATGGATATTTTGCAATAAAGCGGCTGTTGGCGTCAAAAACTTGATGTAGGGTTTCTGACAGCAGCACACCGGACGAACACCGGGTTCAGAGTGCGGTCGATTTGACTCAGAATCGACAAGGTAAAAACAATAAAATTCAAACAAAGCCGATCGTTAAGATCAATCGGCTTAAACTCGATCACTTGAAGCCGATCAAGATCAAGGTATCGGGATAAATCTAACTAGCCGATTAAGGCTAATCGGAGGATAAAGGCGGATCAATTACAAGAAGGCGATGCGCAACAAAATCGTAATAAACCAAACACGGGTGTAATCGAGGATGATCAACAATCGGCGATGCGCAACTTTATTGATCAAAATCGATTACAAAGGCTAAATTACAAGAACTACTCCTAGTCGATGTGAAAAGTAGATGAAAAGTAAAAGCTAGTTGATTGTATTGTGTTGATGTTGATTCTGCAGACTTGCTTTGGCTCTTCTTTTATACCCTTCTACCGATCGTGTCCTATTCCAACACACTTCAAAGTCCATATCCGTATCGGCCTTATCTTGAGAGGTTGTTTCCTAAAATCTTACAGTTTTACCAAACATCTCGGATTCTTTCCAAACCTCCGTTAGTTTCGTATCTTTAATTTTATTTGCTCGATTTAGATTAACTTGCCGAATTTTGGTGCAAACATATGCCCCCCATTTTTGAGAGATGACTTGTCATCTGTCAAAAATCACAATTATCGGCTTGTGCAATCGGCTAACGCTTGATCTTCACCTATTAATCTTTGCTTTATTCGCGTATATTTCTCGACATGCAGTTAGTGCGTTTTAACTGCTCCCGTCCTTTGGGATTCACTTCCCGCCGTTTCAAATTTTTACCATGCTATAAAATGCGGCCCCCACCTTGGTCATTTCTCACGCGCACAAGCTCTCTGAACCCAGACAATCGGCTTTTGTTTATCCATTGCTCAGTTTCCATCAGTCGGCTTGCATACATCTTCTCCAATCGGCTTGCTAAGATCGGCTGAAATGGACGTGAGTCAGGTACTCATTCCGATCCCTAACAGTAAAGATCAGTATTTTCTTGGTCCGATAGGAAACCTAGACGCCAGCACAGTAATTAGCCAAGATATTCCCGCCTTCGCTTATCGACCATCGCATTCAACATAGAGAGCTGGGATAAGAGCTTGTGGCATGGCCGCCAGCGCTTAAGGGATGGCGATCTTGGTATATCCGTGTGGCCGCTCAAAAAAGAGGGGAATGGGAAAAAATGGGTATAACTGAGTGTATTCCTCTCTCTTTGGCCGATCCAGAAGCCAATGAGCCCTTAGTGGCCACGGCCTGTTATTTCTGGTCGGAGACCTTCAATGCCTTCTTGTTTCGCACCGGTCCCATCGGCCCGACTCTCATGGACATAGCCCAATTGTGTTGCCTGAGGCCAGATGGTGAACAAATATCGGCTTTTAGTGGCAAACCGAAATACAAGCTTATTCAATCTAAAGGAGAAGGTTGGCGTAAGTACATTAATAACAATAATAAAGTGAACGGGCTGGTATCAGATGAAGAACATGTCGCTTTTCTGAACTTATGGTTATACCGATTCTTGTTCTATGGTGCTTCTTTAGGACCAACACAAGTGTATCAGCTAATGGCAGAGCGATTGGTAGAGGGCCGTCGGCTAGCATTGGGAAAGATGTTCCTTGGAGCAGTTTATCAAATGATGCATGTAATTAGAGTCGGCTTTTACCGGTTTGCCAAATTCTGCGTCGGCAATGTAGGTGGTCCCTCTGGTTTATCCAAATTTGGTCAGACTGTTTATTTAGCCGATCTTTCAAACTGGATCCTCTCAAGATTCAAGATTCCTCGCGAAGATACACCGTAAAATACCGCACTGAATTGAGCCACCGATCTTATGGCGAGAGATACATAATGTGCTCGCAAAGAAGAGGATATCTCCATCGGCTTGAAAAATATTTATCTTTCTTCCCGAACTCGGATAGCAATGATTTTAACCAACAAGATTTCTTCGATTATACCAAATATTGATTGATTTTGAATGGCCATCATTTCTTCATCTAGATTCTCGATTACGAAATGCCCGAATCGACTTTGGATTTCATCAAAATTTTATATCTCCCGGTATCTTTCACGTCGGCTTCAATACAAGGAATCGTACTTTTCAACCTTCTTATGAATTTTACCATCCTTCTATCTTTGCGGACAATTGGGTTTCGCCAAGTGATCCCCACCTTCCACTTCTCGACTGGTTCAACCTAGGACTAGAGTGCGATCCTTAGTCGCACCAACATGGTCTTGGAGATAGCCGATGATTTGCGATCAAATCTTTGCCACATTTCATTTTGAACAATCGTCGCTCTAGCCGATTCACTTCATGGTGGTCTTCAATCGTTGACGACTTCTCCTTGATCGCACTCCATCGGCTATTATCGATGCCCTCTTCCCGCACGCGTTCTGAGCCGATGGTGACTAATGATTCAAGTGACGATTCGAGCTCGGATACGATAATACGAGTTTTATAAATATTACTAGCGAGGTATTTAGTCGATTTAGCTTTTCTTTATCGTAGCCCATATGAATCAATCTCATTGGTGTCTTCTTTTTGCAGACTAAAACTGCGGCAAGAAGCCGATTGATGCTCCCGCGACTAGCAAAGGGAAACGACCACGACAGTAACAGCGCACTTCTCGGTTATACATCCGCTCCTTGGGCATTCAAAGCCCATCTTTATCCGATTTAGAAAGGCAACAAAGAACCAAGTAAGTCATGCTCAATCATCTTTTGTTCTTTTCATTGTTTCGTTAATCGACTTTCAAATAGATGAATATTTAGAAAAGAAGAAGTCGAAGTCCACCAAAGTCCCTGCCAAGAAGAAATACTCTAAACCACAGGAACAAAGTGGCGAGAGTTCACCTCACGAATCGGCTACTGCTCAGGTATCTACAAATACAAATCTCGATTCAGCCCATCGGTCTAGATTTAGATCATTGGTTCTTATTACATTCTTTTTCCAGCCTGCCGCATCGGCACAAGTGGCAGACATCCTGGCAAGCTTGCCAGATATATCGGCCAAAGAGCCATTGCCTCCTCAGCCGATGCCAGCACCAACAACTCCCGCCGTCCCAGAGACTTCTGATCCATCCAACGTCCTTGGCTTCAACTTATCTGACTTGGATGATCCAGAGATCTTTGCAGCCGATGATTATATCTCTGCAATCCAGAACATCATTGCGGTTTCAAAAAACGCATCGGCTGCTGTCTCATCGGCTCCTGGAATGCAAGATCGCCTCAACAGGCTCTTTGATTTGGTGTCAAGGCCTCAATCAGAGATCCTGAATAATAATCAGCCGATTCGAGATGCTATGGCTGCAGTCGAAACCGAACTACCGCCAGAAGCCATGGCTGCACTGCTTGAAGTATGTCATTTGGATGCGAAGAAGGCTCTGGTGGAGGCGGCTGAAGAAAGGAAGAAAAAGAGAGCAGCCCAAGAAGCCGACCAGAGAATCCTTGACAAAATGATTGCAGAGACTAAGGCAAAAAAGAAAAATTTTGATGTGACCATGGAGTCTCTGAAGGCTAACAAAACTTCTCTTCAAAAGTTAGAAGTCACTAAGAAATTTCTTGAGGATGAACTGTCAAAGACAATGAAGCTTATCACTGAGAGCCAAGATTCTCTTGAGAAAACATCATCGGCTGCCAAGGAACAGAGGGTAGAAATAGCATCAGCTGTGGCGGCCTTTAAAGAACAGTCGGCCAAACTTGTACTTATCCCAGGCAGTGCAGCGGAAGATGACAGAATTCTGGATGAAGTACAAGAAACAATCGCCAAAGCGGCTGGAGCACTGTCGGCTTTAGGAGCACGACTCCCAGGTTCTGGGATGTAAAACTTATTTGGTCGTTTCAAAACTTCTGAATCTTATGAATGCCTGTAATTTTGCTATGTGTACAATCGGCTGTTTAACCGATTTTATTTTGCTTATATCTTGAGTTTGCAATCCTTTCAGCTGATTAACAGCATCGTGTTAATCCTGCTCAACAAGGTTTTAGTCGGCTAGGCTCCGATCCAAATGCTAGGATAGTATTTCTTTAGGTATTTCCCATTAATTGCCTTAGGCAAGACATGCCCTTCCAAATATTTCCGAGAAGTACGAGTTTCCACCGATCACCGATTAATTTTATATGGCCCTTCCCACGTGGCGACCATTTTCCTAATCGGTTATCCTTAGAACCAACAGCGGTATAGTTTTCCACACTAAATCGGCTTGATCGAAAGATTTAGGCATAACCTTTTATTGTACGCCGCTACTCGATCTTGTTCTTCTTAAGCCGATCAAGTGTAAACAAACGTAACTCGCTAACTCGTCCAAGTTGTCTATCATTACGCCATTGTAATCTTGAGCCGACAAACCATTTTGTCCGCTATTCGTGACGACTCAATGTTGATCTCCACAGGTAGAACGGCTTCCTGTCCGTACACCAACTGGTAAGGTGAAAGCTTCGTCGCTCCGTGATAAGATAGCCGATAGGCCCAAAGTGACTCCGATAGTGTTGAGTGCCAATTCCTCGGCTTTTCATCAATCTTTCTTTTGATTAACTTGATTAGTGTTTTATTAGACGACTCGGCCTGTCCATTGGCCTGAGCGTAATACGACGAAGAGTTTAACAGTTTGATCCCCAAACTCGTAGCGTAACCACAAACTCATTAGACATGAATACCGTACCTTGATCGGTCGTGATTGTTTGTGGTATTCCAAACCGATGGACGATATGTTCATTCACAAAATTAATCGCCTCAACGCTAGTTACCTTTTTGAGCGGTATAGCTTCGACCCATTTTGAGAAATAATCGGTTGCGACCAAAATAAATTTATGGCCTTTACTCGAAGCAGGAAATATTTGGCCGATTATATCTATTCCCCAACCTCTGAACGGCCAAGGTTTGATAATTGGATGCAAAGCCGATGCTGGTGCTAGTTGTACGTTGCCAAACTTTTGACATGTCTGACATCCTTTGTAATATTTGAAGCAATCTTCTAGCATCGTCGGCCAAAAATAACCTGTCCGCCTAAGCATCCATTTCATTTTATGTGCCGATTGGTGAGAACCACAAATGCCTTCATGCACTTCACCCATCGCCACTCGGGCTTCTTCAGCCTCAAGACATCTTAGCAACAAGCCTTCCATAGTCCGATAATACAGTATATCGTCCATGATAACGTACTTCAATGCTTGTTGCCGTATCCTTCGTTCCGTCGGCTTAGATGGGTTGACTAGATAGTCTTTTATTTGCGTCCTCCAATCAGCAATATCCGTGCACATTATTGCTTTATCTACCGCCAGCTTTCGACTTCGCCAACATTTTTATACCCTGATGCTTGTTGGGCTAAAGCATTGGCTCTATCGTTCAATTCTCGAGGAACATGACCGATAGAAAATGATGCAAAAGAGTCGATGATCTTTGCGCATTGCCTTAAATATTTTAATAGCACTTCGTCTCGACATTGGTATTCTCCTTTTATTTGTTGTACTATTAATAGTGAATCACCATATGCCTCAACAGCACTCACTCTAATATTTTCCAATAACTGTAAGCCTTTGAGTAATGCTTCATACTCGGCCTGGTTATTTGAACATCGGCTATTTAACCGGAATGCAAATTCAAAGCTATGTCCTCTAGGTGAAGTGAGTACAATACCGACACCATATCCTTCCTCGCATACCGATCCATCAAAGAACAATTTCCATGGTGCCACCAAGACTAAGTTTGCCGCTGTGTCATGTCCTGTTATGAAATCGGCTAGGACTTGTCCTTTAACTGCTTTGGCCGATTCGTATGATAAGTCGAACTCGACCAAGGCGTAAGCCCATTTGCCCAGTCGACCTCGCAAAATTGGAGCTGACAATATATATTTTATGACATCGGTTTTGCAGATAACTTTACAAGCCGATGCTAGTATGTAGTGCCTTAGCTTTGTGCATGAGAAGTACAATGATAAACATAGTTTTTCGATAAAAGGGTACCTGACTTCTGCATCTAGCAACCGTCGGCTTAAATAAAAGATAACCTTCTCTTTACCATGTACCTCTTGCGCCAAAACAGCTCCAATAGTATCTTCTTCAGCCGATACATATAATCTGAAGGGAATACCTTTTTTCGGTGCCGCCAGGACTGGAGGGTTGGATAAATACCCTTTTACTTCACAAAAGTCACGATCGGCTCCCATATAAATTCCTCGCTTTCTTTTAACTTCAATGGGGTAAAAGCACGGGTCCTACCAGAGAGGTTTGAGATGAACCGATGGAGGTAGTTAATTTTGCCGATCAACTTTTGTAATTCGTTTTTGCATGTTGGCGGCTTAGTATTGGCTATGGCCTTGACCCTTTTTTGGCTAACTTCGATTCCTCTTTCATGTACCATAAAGCCTAAGAATTGCCCACCGACACACCAAACGCAAGACTTGTAAGGATTCATCTTCAAACCGTGCGATCTTATGTTTTAAATACCCTCTCTAAGTCGGCGGATGTTGGAAATCTTCTGCAGATTTTACCACTACATCATCTATATAAATTTCAACAATGTGGTCGATTAAATCGTGGAAGATCAGATTCATTGCTCGCTGGTAAGTTGCTCCAGCGTTTTTCAAGCCAAAAGTCATTACAGTCCACTCGAATAGCCCTATTGCACCGGGACATCTGAAGGCTATCTTTGGTATATCGGCTTCTGCCATGAGTATCTGGTTATACCCGGCATTACCATCCAGAAAGCTTATGATCTTGTTTCTGATGCAAAGATCGATAAGCATATCGGCTATTGGCATGGGGTATTCGTCTTTTGGCGTTGCCTTGTTCAAATCCCTGAAGTCGACGCACACTCGAAGTTTTCCATTTTTCTTCATTACTGGAACGATGTTGGAAACCCATTCAGCGTATCGGCAAGGCCTGATAAACTTTGCTTCCAACAATCGTTCTATTTCCTCTTTTATGACTTGGTACAAGGCTGGATTAAAACGCCTGGGATATCGCTTTTTAAATGGCCGATAGCCCGATTTTATAGGTAGCCGATGTTCCACCAGGTGACGGCTTAATCCGGGCATTTCATGATACTCTGTCGGGACCCGAATTTGCAAATCCGGACCCTCTGTGTATACCGCACTAGTCCAGGATCACGCTAGTGCACACAGGCTCAACATAGATGCTATCATAGTCACACACAAATAAATATAGCATAAACTTCATTAATTAATAATAATCTGTTGTCTTACATGAATAATGCCTCACAGGGCTTAAAAAGAGTATCAATGAGAAGCAATGAAATAGAATAAACGCAGTGGCGCTCGATTCGCCACAGTGCAACCGACGAGGCTCTGACCTAAGCATTCGCATCCAAGTAATCCTCCTCCATGAATGGTATAGATTCCTCTTCTTCTCGAAGTTGTTGTTGTTGGGGTGAGTACATAAAGCACTCAACAAGTTGTGCACAACAATGCAAGTCTAATATTTTATATGCTTGGCTTAATCCAAAGGAATGGCTAGTAAGGGTATTTTGCAATAAAGCAAGATTTAACAAGAATACAATAAATAGATTGGAAAGCGAAAACAAATACAAGAATTAATAAATTCAAGATTTCAAATACACCAAGTTTCCAATCCTAAATTAATTTTCCACTTTCCATGGCACCTTGCCATCCCAACAAGTTTTTGTTTAACAAAAGTCTAACCCTTAACTGTAATTCCGAGCATTGCCCAATACCGTGAGCACGGCTATTCAATAGATTGTACACTCGCAGAGGTTATGCACTTTACCCACACGATACAACCAAACACCACCAAGGCGAGTGATCATAACAAAGCCTTTACAATGCTACACCTAGACCCAAGATCGCCGCTAAGGTTTCAACATCAAGGGTTAAACCACCACAACAGGCCCCCTCTTGCACCATGTGAGTTAAACCGTAACCGGGACTCACTATTCACCACGACAAGATCAAATCTAGGTTTCACAAATTATTCACTAGGCTGTCCCATTCCGCACATGTGGTTGCAAGAGAGACTCAGTCAAAGGCTTGCAAGGTTAAGTCCTTAAAGTGATTAAGGCAAGACTTCCACATAACCCCGCCAAACCTGGCCCACCTTGGCACACCGCCTTGCCACTTGCCTCAATCTAAAATCATTACCACCCCGCTTGATTACCAAGCACCACATGCCATCAACATTTCAATCCCGATGTGTGACCTCCTCGCCACGACAACTTGATATCATTGTGTGACAACACATGACACACCAATTCATAAACATTGTTCCATATTCCATTAGTCAAGATTAAGTATCGACATTCGGACACATGTGATGACGTGGCATGGCTAAGCAATCTATGACGTTCTAACTAGCCCATGTTGATTATCAACTATAATTCCACATCCTAGGGTGACAAATAGATCATGGCATATAATTGACAAGGTATGGTTTAATTCAAATAGGCATATTATCTAATTCTCGATTAATTGAAATCATTTATACACATAAAATATCATGCATAAAGTTTAAAAGACAAAATGGCGATTTGGTGAAAATTAGGTGCAACATGATCAAAGCACAACTTGCCTTGGAGTAGGTGCTGGTCTTGATCTGAGTTTGGGTCTTGGAGCATAGAATCTTCCTCCGATCACCGAGCGCTCAACGCTCACGCTAAACGATGCCAAAATAGCAAATAAACACCAAACCAGAGAGCAAACAAACTCCAAAAATAAAATAAAATTCACCAATAAATAGATATTGATTTTACAATTTTTAGAAATTTGAATCACTCAAATCCGAGTTAAAATGCAAAAGATATAGCCTTTTGAAGTTTGAATAACATCAAAATACAGAAAATAGAATTTCGATTTTTCAATTATTTTTCTATTGAAAAGATCTTTATTGCGCAACGCGACGTCAGCCCCGACTCGGACCAATCAGCGCCGACACGTCGCTCGTCCATGGACTCGGTCCACGGAACCGCTCGTCCACCGTGGACGCGCCACTACGGCGCCTCGCACCACGCGCCCGACACGCGGCGCGCAAGATCGATTGGCGGCGACGCCGCCGCGCCGATGCTCGACACGCTGGCGCGATCTGCGCGACGATCCGACGGCCACCGATCTACCCCACGTGGCTCAATCCCGATCGCCTATTCGGATCTAACGGTTAGAAATTTACCCGAGCGAAACATCGATGAAGAAGCGACGTGGCTTGATCCGACGGTTCGGCGAAGATCCAACGGATGCGCCAAGCTCCGAGACACGACGGCGGGCTTGCACCGAGCGGAGGAAGACGACCACCCGAACGGCGCTTCGACGCGACTCCGCGAGAAGAAGGGGCGACTCGACGCGACACGACGCGAGGAACTCGGATCCGAACCGATTCGCGGGAGGATGCTCGACGGCGGCGAATGGCGCAAAAACTCGCGCGGCACTGCAAAGAACTACGGCGAGCTCGAGCGGCGATGGCAAATAAATAGGCGAAGAGGCTAGAGCTACGGGTCGCGCAAGGAACGAGGAACATCGAGTGCGGGCCGCGGCTTTATAGCCTCGGCATGCGCACAGGAAGGAAACCCTAAATCACGCGGCGGCGACAAGCAGCGCGGCGGATTCGAAACCGAATCGGAGACGATGATCGAGACCGTCCGATCCAAGATGAGCGCCAAGATTAGATCCGGCGATACGATCCGATCCGCTCTTTCCAAATCCAACGGACGAGATCTAAACTTACCAAAACAACGCTGCGATCCCGACCACTTGATCTCGATCCAACGGCTCGCAAAGACTAGGGTTTCGCGAAAGGAGGCGACCATCCGATCTTCATCCAACGGTCACACGCGACGCGGCGGTGAAGCGAGCTAACGGGCGCGACAAAGAATGGGTCACAAGACGCACTCACTGGCTTGGCCCAAGATCGCTTCACTCGATTTTCAAAAGCTTTTGATTTAAAATAATTCACGAAATTAGATTAATCTATTTTAAGTAATTAAAATATCGTGAAAATCCTAAAATTCTCATAAATACTTTGAGACATTCGAGCTCAAATAAAATATTTTTGGTAAAACTTTATATTAACTTTATCTATATATATTTAGTTTTCACCAAAGGTTCAATATACTTAATTAAAATAAATTTAGATAATTTCGAAAAATCTAATAAATCCAAAATCACAAAATGCACGTGAGCGAAATTATAAGCCAAATTTTGGGATGTTACAAACCTCCTCAATGTAATCTCGACCAGAGATTCAAGGTGACTAGGAATAGGTTTGGAAATTCCATCTTTAGGTCCTCTTCACGCTCCCAAAGTTGCCTCATTCTCGTAATGGTTGCTCCATCAACTCGCAAAACGAATCGACTTGTTCCTCGTTCTCATGTCCATGACATCCAAAATTTTCATTGATGTTCTTTGTAGGTCAAATCCTTCGCAACTCAATCTCTTCCATAGGTGTCTGCTCACTGCACCAAGACACTTCTTGAGTTGTGACACATGGAACACATCATGCACGCCGCCAAAGAATCGCGGCAATTCCAATCGATAAGCAACCTCCTCGACGGCTCAAAATTTTGAACGGTCCAACATATCTTGGGGCGAGCTTTCCTTTAGCGTGGAACCTTTAACTCCTTTCGAGGGGTAACCCTAAGATACACGAAATCATCGGGCTCAAACTTAGATCACGACGCCGATTATCGCCAGAACTCTTTTGCCTTGACCGCGATTTTCAACCTCTCTCTTATCATAGCAACTTGCTCTTCACTTCCTTGAGAATATCAGGGCCAAATATCATACGCCTCTCTGTCTCATTCCAATTTAGCGGGTACGACAGTACGACCATATAAAGCTTCAAATGGCGACATCTACAACTAGCTCGGTGACTTTTGTTATAATCAACTCGCATATGGCAAACATTTATCCCATGATGTAGTGTAGGCTAAAGCACAAGCTCTTAACATATCTTCCAAAATCGATTTACTTTTTACGTCGACCATCGGTTCGAGGATGATATGTCGTGCTAAAGTTCAAACGCTTCCCATGGCTTCATGCAATTTATCCCAAAATCTCGAGGTGAACCGAGTACCTCATCGACACTATTTTCTTTGGTACACCATGCAAACACACGATTCGCAATGTATAGTTCTCGCTAACCGGTCCCCGAGTAAGTTGTCTTGACTGAATGAAGTGAGCAACTTTGGTCAATCGATCCACAATGACCCATATAGAATCATACCCATTTTGAGTTCTTGGCAATCCGTGACGAAATCCATACCGATTTTTTCCCACTTCCATTCTCGGGACTTTTAGCGGTTGTAGCAAACCTGCTGGTCTCGATGTATTGCCTTAACTCTCCGCATACATCGCACAAGGCAATGTGCTCGCGACTTCACGCTCATATTCGCCACCAAAACCTCTCCTTTAAGTCCCGGTACATCTTAGCGCTTCTGGATGAATTGAATACTTGGAATCATGAGCCTCTTCCAAAATCAATCGCTTAAGTTCTAGTCTGCTTGGCACACAAATGCGACCCTTGAACCACATGGTACCTTGGTCGTCCACTGAAAGTCCTTTGCTAATCCTTCATCCTTTTAGCCTTGATTCGTTGACTTTCTCATCATCTTTTGTCCTTCCCGAATTTGATCTTCGAGCATTGGCTTCACTTCCAAAGCAGCTAGGAATCCTTCTAAAACTACTTCCAATTTTAAATTTTGCAATTCTCTCGCATACTCGATCGTCCTTCCCGCACCATCATATTCGCCACGTAGCTCTTGCGACTTAAGGCATCGCCTACCACATTTGCTTTTCCCTGATGGTAATGAATTCCCATGTTATAATCCTTGATTAATTCCAACCATCTCCTTTGCCTCATATTGAGATCTGATTGAGTGAAAATATATTTCAAACTCTTATGGTCCGTATATATCTCACATCTATTTCCAATGAGATAATGACGCCACAATTTCAAGGCATGCACCACGGCAGCCAATTCCAAGTCATGTAGGATAATTTCCTTCGTGCGGTCTTAATCGCTTTGATGCATATGCGACCACTTTACCCTCTTGCATCAATACGCATCCAAGACCCTGCCTTGACGCATCACAAGATATATCGGTTGTTCAACATTAGGCAAAACCAACACTCGGGCTGTTGTTAAACGCTTTTTAATTCCTCAAAACTCTTATCACAATCAAGGCCCATGAAAATTTCTTTTCCTTTTCAATAACTGAGTAAGAGGTCTCACAATCGTCGAAAATCCTTCTATGAACCGCGATAATATCCTCGCCATTCCTGTAAAACTTGGACTTGAGTGATGACTTTGGTTGCTCCTAATGCAACATCGCTTCCACTTTGCTTGGGTCGACAAAGAACTCCTTCGCAATCATGACATGACCGAGAAATTCCACCTTTTCCTTCCAAAAGTCGATTTATCGAATTTAGCATACAAACTGTTGCTCACGCAGCTTTTCCAACACTAGCCTCGGATGATTTGCATGCTCGCTTCGGTCTTCGAATATACCAAAATATCATCTATGAACACAACAACAAACTTGTCCAAGTATTCCATGAAAATCTTATTCATCAAGTTCATGAAATAAGTCATGCGCATTGGTCAATCCAAAAGACATGACCGTGAACTCATAATGTCCATATCTTGAAGAGAATGCGGTCTTTGGAACATCTCCCGCCCAATCTTTAGTTGATGATATCCTAACGAAGGTCTATCTTGGAGAACACTCCAGCTCCTCTCAACCGGGTCGAATGATCATCAATCCTTGGCAACGGATACTTATTCTTAATCGCTACTTCATTAAGTGCACGGTAATCAATACACATTCTAAGGCTTCCATCCTTTTTCCCGACAAACAAAATCGGCGCTCCCCATGGCGCATTTAACTTGGTCTTATAAAACCTTTCTAATAACTCGTCGATCTGCTTCTTCATCTCTACTAACTCATCGGTAGGCATCCGATAAGGTCTTTTGCTATTGGTGCGGTTCCTGCTAACTCAATGACGAACTCGATGTCACGGTCCGCGACATTCCCGCAAATCTTTTGGAAATACGTCGATATTCCTCGACTCTCGCACGCCCTCTATGACGACGGTTCTCATGCTATTAACCATTAATTGACCTTACGAACCGATGTCGCTCGAATTCCACCTTTTCTCCTCTAGGGCTCTCAATGGATACAACCCTTCACCACAATCCAAAACTGTCTTATGCTTGGTTAACCACCCATTCCCAATATGACATCTAAAACTTGGGCATCTAGAATAATCAAGTTCGCTAGAACTCTACCCCATTAATTATTAGCTTCACCCCAAACACCCAAGGTTAGATCTTAACTCGATCCCGGGCTTGTACTAGCATCACACACTTAAGATTTTTCATGCTCAAACCATTTTCGATGCAAAAGCTCGAGAGACAAAGGAATGCGAAGCTCTGAATCAAATAATACTGCTATGGTAATCGAGTTTACCAAAACTTACCCAAGACGACGCCCGATGCTTCCCCGGCTCCATCGGCGGTGATGTGGTTGACTCGCCTCGAATAGTAGCTTGAGGCGCCACTCCCGCCTCGTCCAGCTCCTCGATTCGCCTCCGCCATCGGTGCTTTAGCAGTGTCGCTCCAAGGTTGAAACGCATGGCGGCGTGATTCCTCCTTTCGGGACATCTATTAGCATAATGCCCCACCATTGCAATCGTAGCACCTTCTCGCGGCCGATCACGACTCCCCCTTGAGCATTGTTACCTTGGGCGGGCCCGATAACCTTGTCCCGATGGTCGCGGTGCGGTGTTGTCGGCTTGTTAACAGCTTGTGGTTGGAACCTAGCAAACCGCTGCGGTGTCATCCTCATTCGCAGTGGTTAGGCGCCCACCGGTTAGTCATCAAGCGCTTGCGATTTTCCCAAGCTCCTTGCGCTTATCCTCCGTAATCAAAGCCTTGTTTACCAATTCTTGGAAATCGGAAAAGTGTGGTAATCACCCCACTTGCGCCCGAAGTTTAGTCCTTTCATGAAGCGGATCGCTCGGCCTTGTCCGTCGCTACGCCCTCGTAAGCATAGCGAGCTAATCGCGTGAATTTGTTTAAGTAATCGCCACCGTTGGCTTCCTTGCTTAAGCGCCTGAACTCTTCCTTTTCAGTCCATCATCCCTTCCGTACATGGTATCGGCGGAAGGCCGTTGCAAACTCTTCCCATGTGATTTCCATGGGTGCTTCATGAGCGAAGACAATAGTTCTCCCACCATTCTCATTGTTGCCCTCTAGCCGATGGGATGCGTAAAGAACCTTCTCATGGCCTTCACATTGAGTGATGTACAATTTCTCTCAATGGTTCTCACCAATCATCCGCTTCCAAGGGATTGACATTTCGAGAATGTTGGTGGTCGGGTCCTCATGAAGTCCGACAACTTGGAGTAAGGACGAGGCACGCCATTGTTGTTCCGGCGCAATGGGTTGTTGATCGCAGCCATATTGGTCATCTGCACGCATCATAGTCTCGCATCAACCGAGTTTGCAGCGAGAAAAGCTCCCAAGTTCTCGCATATCCATCGGCGGTGCTTGCTGCGGTGGTGCTCCTTCATTGGGATTGTTGCTGAGCGCAGACCACTTCTCAAGCCCCATTGTTGCTGCGAGTGTTCACCATCCGCTTGATTGCTTCTTGGGTTAGGAAAGATAGATGTAGCATAGATAAGATGCAAGAATTTCTAAGGCGGGGAAACAGTTAAACCCAACTTAAATAATCTTTATTATTATTACTTGGTATGGTTGCTTACAATGCCTAAGGGCTTTGCAACACATAACGCACACTCAACAAACAATTAAGAACCAAACTAAACATGCAACCTTAACGCCTACTAAAAGGTAAAGGCTAACTTAAGAACGCGACTCAACACTCGAGTCTCAACACAACTCTAAGACCAACTCTCACTCATCCACCACCTGGTGAGATCGATCCGCATACACCGTGGGTGGCCGGCATGGGTGCGAACCTATCCCGTGACCCTCTGCTGGCTCCTCGGGCTCCCACTCACGCCTTCCGGTCTTCTTCTTCCTCCTCGGCGACCTCATCCGACTCTGGGCGACCTGGTCCGCTAGCTCCTCGGCCACCGCAAGGCTTCCTCCACTCGCCGATGACTCGGGCTGCGGCGTCACGGGTCTTTGAAGCTCGCCCGCCACTCTCGGCGCCTCACCGCTCTCCGCCTCTGCGCAGTGTCCCTTAGGTGATCCTCCGGCGGTGGCGAACTCAAGAAGGTGTACTGCAATAGCACACTCTCCTCCACGATCCGCCGACGCCGCACGCCGCGCCGTCGGGTGAAGTCGAACACGGTGTCGCTGGCTCGTAGGCGTAGTCGTGGCGCATCCATCGTGAGCAAGTCTAGCGACCTCCCGAACTCCGGCCTCGTAAGTGAACCTCCGGCGGTGATGTGGATCGGTCCGTGGTCTCGCCTCACTCTCGAGCGAAGATGATCGACTTGCGTAAGAACCCCGATGCACACCGCTGACGCCCAGCTTGCTTCCTCGGTAGAGCGGACGATCAAAGCCTCCAATCACTTGAAGAACTCTCCACACTCCATGGCATAGCCACCTGTCTTGACTCAAGGATCGAAGATCGGCATCTATTCAAAACAAAATTTTGAATAAGATCTCCACCAAACGGCAACGAAAAGAAGGTAATTTAGCAAGGATGAGAGTAGGAGGATGAGATAAGCCAAGAGTTTCATATTAGTCAATTTTACGCTTTCTTTAGAAAATAATTTTGGACACTCCTAAGAGATACCAACTACCTAGGGCCAAGACCTATAGTCGGTATGGCTCGATACCACCTCTGTCGGGACCCGAATTTGCAAATCCGACCCTCTGTGTATACCGCACTAGTCCAGATCACGCTAGTGCACACAAAGCTCAACATAGATGCTATCATAGTCACACACAAATAAATATAGCATAAACTTCATTAATTAATAATAACTGTTGTCTTACATGAATAATGCCTCACAGGCTTAAAAAGAGTATCAATGAGAAGCAATGGAAATAGAATAAACGCAGTGGCGCTCGATTCGCCACGTGCAACCGACGAGGCTCGGACCCTAAGCATTCGCATCCAAGTAATCCTCCTCCATGAATGGTATAGATTCCTCTTCTTACGAAGTTGTTGTTGTTGGGGTGAGTACATAAAGCACTCAACAAGTTGTGCACAACAATGCAAGTCTAATATTTTATATGCTTGGCTTAATCCAAAGGAATGGCTAGTAAGGGTATTTTGCAATAAAGCAAGATTTAACAAGAATACAATAAATAGATTGGAAAGCGTAAAACAAATACAAGAATTAATAAATTCAAGATTTCAAATACACCAAGTTTCCAATCCTAAATTAATTTTCCACTTTCCATGGCACCTTGCCATCCCAACAAGTTTTTGTTTAACAAAAGTCTAACCCTTAACTGTAATTCCCGAGCATTGCCCAATACCGTGAGCACGGCTATTCAATAGATTGTACACTCTGCAGAGGTTATGCACTTTACCCACACGATACAACCAAACACCACCAAGGCGAGTGATCATAACAAAGCCTTTACAATGCTACACCTAGACCCAAGATCGCCGCTAAGGTTTCAACATCAAGGGTTAAACCACCACAACAGGCCCCCTCTTGCGCCATGTGAGTTAAACCGTAACCCGGACTCACTATTCACCACGACAAGATCAAATCTAGGTTTCACAAATTATTCAAATAAGGTCATCCCATTCCGCACATGTGGTTGCAAGAGAGACTCAGTCAAAGGCTTGCAAGGTTAAGTCCTTAAAGTGATTAAGGCAAGACTTCCACATACCCCGCCAAACCTGGCCCACCTTGGCACACCGCCTTGCCACTTGCCTCAATCTAAAATCATTACCACCCCAGCTTGATTACCAAGCACCACATGCCATCAACATTTCAATCCCGATGTGTGACCTCCTCGCCACGACAACTTGATATCATTGTGTGACAACACATGACACACCAATTCATAAACATTGTTCCATATTCCATTAGTCAAGATTAAGTATCGACATTCGGACACATGTGATGACGTGGCATGGCTAAGCAATCTATGACGATCTAACTAGCCCATGTTGATTATCAACTATAATTCCACATCCTAGGGTGACAAATAGATCATGGCATATAATTGACAAGGTATGGTTTAATTCAAATAGGCATATTATCTAATTCTCAGATTAATTGAAATCATTTATACACATAAAATATCATGCATAAAGTTTAAAAGACAAAATGGCGATTTGGTGAAAATTAGGTGCAACATGATCAAAGCACAACTTGCCTTGGAGTAGGTGCTGGTCTTGATCTGAGTTTGGGTCTTGAGCGACGAATCTTCCTCCGGATCACCGAAAGCGCCTCAACGCCTACGCTAAACGATGCCAAAATAGCAAATAAACACCAAACTAGAGAGCAAACAAACTCCAAAAATAAAATAAAATTCACCAATAAATAGATATTGATTTTACAATTTTTAGAAATTTGAATCACTCAAATCCGAGTTAAAATGCAAAAGATATAGCCTTTTGAAGTTTGAATAACATCAAAATACGAAAATAGAATTTCGATTTTTCGAATTATTTTTCTATTGAAAAGATCTTTATTGCGCAACGCCGACGCCAGCCCGACTCGACCAATCAGCGCCGACACGTCGCTCGTCCATGGACTCGCACGGAACCGCCTCGTCCACCGTGGACGCGCCCACGGCGCCTCGCACCACGCGCCGACACGCGGCGCGCGACGATTAACTACGACGCCGCCCGCGCCGATGCTCGACACGCGCGCGCGATCCGTCGCGACGATCCGATGGCCACCGATCTACCCTACGTGGCTCAATCCCGATCGCCTATTCGGATCTAACGGTTAGAAATTTACCCGAGCGAAACATCGATGAAGAAGCGACGTGGCTTGATCCGACGGTTCGCGAAGATCCAACAGATGCGCCAAGCTCGAGACACGGCGGGCTTGCACCGAGCGGAGGAAGACGACCACCCGAACGGCGCTTTCGACGCGACTCGGCGAAGAAGGGGCGACTCGACGCGACACGACGCGAGGAACTCGGATCCGAACCGATTCGGCGGAGGATGCTCGACGGCGGCGAATGGCGCAAAACTCGCAGCGGCACCGCAAAGAACTACGGCGAGCTCTCGAGCGATGATGGCGTGAAACAGCGAAGAGGCTAGAGCTATCGGCTGCGCAAGGAACGAGGAACATCGGAGCGCGGCCGCGGCTTTATAGCCTCGGCATGCGCACAGGAAGGAAACCCTAAATCACGCGGCGGCGACGCAGAAGGGCGGCGGATTCGAAACCGAATCGAGACGACGATCGAGACCGTCCGATCCAAGATAAGCGCCAAGATTAGATCCGGCGATACGATCCGATCCGCTCTTTCCAAATCCAACGGACGAGATCTAAACTTACCAAAACAACGCGGCGATCCCGACCACTTGATCTCGATTCAACGGCTCGCAAAGACTAGGGTTTCGCGAAGGAGCCAACCATCCGATCTTCATCCAACGGTCACACGCCCCGTGCGGCATGGCGGCTAACGGGCCGCACAAAGAATGGGTCACAAGACGCCGCAAAGGTCGGGCTTGGCCCAAGATCGCTTCACTCTATTTTCAAAAGCTTTTTGATTTAAAATAATTCCCGAAATTAGATTAATCTATTTTAAGTAATTAAAATATCAGGAAAAATCCCAGAAAATTCTCATAAATACTTTGAGACATTCTGAGCTCAAATAAAATATTTTTGGTAAAACTTTATATTAACTTTATCTATATATATTTAGTTTTCACCAAAGGTTCAATATACTTAATTAAAATAAATTTAGATAATTTCTGGAAAAATCCAATAAATTCAGAAAATCACAAAAATGCACGTGAGCGAAATTATAAGCCAAATTTTGGGATGTTACATACTCCCAAGCGAAACAATCTTTATAATTTCTAAGTATTTTTATTAGCTTTTCTTTTTATTTCATATCTAGATTTGCACTAACAAAAGTTGGTCTTTTCCTATCACCGTTACCTATATCGACTTCTTCAAGCAAATCGGTAGACGTGAACCCTTGACCTAACTTTTCGATTTCTTCGAAGTCTTCTATGGCTTCGTGGCTATCCGTTGTTTGCCGATAGCTTTGCATTTTGTCCTGTAGCGCCTTCAATGTTTTTCTTGTCCCCATCTGCGCAACACTTCATTTGCCCGATCAAAGGTGCCAGGCTTGACACTAATCGGCATAAGTCCAGTTTTGCTTACGCATATGAAATCGCAGTCGTCCAGCACCTTGCCCGATATACGACCAAATTTTCTTCGTGTTGCCAATTCGCATCGGAGCTAGCCATGGCAATATGGGCCGATGTATCGGCTGTGATGACTTCAACTTCTTCTCCGTTCCATTGAACAAGTGATTGATGCATGGTCGATGGGATACAGCAATTTGCATGAATCCAATCTCGTCCGAGCAGCACACTGTAGTTTCCTTTGGCATCAATTACAAAGAACGCTGTCGGCAAGATCTTACTACCGACAGTTAGTTCTGTGACCATGACACCTTTTGCTTCTGTAGGGTCGCCTGTGAAGTCATTCAGAACCATGTTAGTTTTGATTAAGTCTTCATCGGACTTACCCAGTTTTTTACATGTGGTGTATGGCATTAGATTCACTGTGGCGCCTCGTCTACCAAAGATCCTTGATATCGGCTTGCCATTTATATATCCTTTCAGTACAGAGGTTTCGTGATGCCGTGATCGCCTTTGGGTTTCTCAAAGATGGCGTTCGACTCGAGCATAGCCGAGCAATCGCCTCTTTGGCCGATTCGATTCGACTTTGAACTCGGCGGCAATGTGAACACCATGTTGACATCCATGGAGGTGTGTCATCCTCAATCATGGAGAATCTAGTCGCCACCGATTCAAATCTTCTTCGCTTGCTCTTTTCTTCTCCACTCTTTCTTGACGCATCTCATTGGACGGCTCATTAAACACTTCGTCTCTCTCTTTCTCGGCATCGGCTTCACGAATTTCTTGCGCCCTTAGCCTCAAGCCGTCGTCTTTGTGATTTGCTCAGCCTCGATGGGCACCATCTAGGTTTGGGTTCCACTGCTTCGTGTCCGCCACCAAGTCTCCTTGATTAGAACCGGTCTTGTGTGTCTTGGCTTGGCTTTGTTCTTGATTCGGTTTAGATAATCTTTCATGGACCGCCTTCAGGACTTCCGCCTTGCTCTCTAATCGGTCCAGATAGCCTATGTCCGCCGATTGCGCTGGCCAATCGTCTCGAGGATAATGTTCCATCAGCGTATATACGGTGATGGCAACGCTACTCTCCTCTCCCAGCAAAATTGCCAAAAGGGACACCTTCTATGTGCCCTATCCACGTTTTCTGTGTGGTACAAATTATCCGACCAGCGGGTATGATACCGTGGTCGGCTGTTCATCCTTTCATATTTCTCCATTAATTGTGAGAATGTTGGACCAGACCTTTTCGCGGGCCGGCCAGATGAAGATTTCTCTGCTTTGTACCATTTACCCACCTGGGGATCCCCCTTGGGCTTGATGGTCCTTGAATTTTTTCCTTCTCGATCGGCTTCTATTTGTAAGGAACCGATGGTAATTTTCAGTGTCTGGCTGCCGTCCGAGCTTGATCGTACGTCGACTTGTCGATCTTTTTTCTGCTCGTCTAGCATCGGCTCTTTTCCTTTAGCTGAGTAATGCACCATATTGATAGGAAACGGATCGACATCCACCTGCATGGTCGGCTCATCGGCAAACTTCAACCGACCATCTTCAATAGCGCATCGATCTGTTGACTAAGATATTGCGCCATTAGTGTTATGTGAATAAGAATGATGCCACTTGCAATACCTGCGTTTTTGATCTCATCGGGCGACGGTATCACATGTCCCTCCGAGCAATCGTATTATCTTTTCTTGCGTATAAATAAAAATACGATCGCACTTGGAAACATCGAAAGAGTATTTGACCTCCGACTTGTTCCTAGTCGGCTTAAGCCAAGAATGGACTAAGGATTTTTGGATCCTTTTACCCATTCGGCTATGTTTATTTACGCTTCCTCGCCTTCCGACGAATCACTAGGACAATATTCAACCATATTGACCTTAGCCTTATCTTTTCTTTGTTGTTACTACTTTTAAATCTATTATTAAACACCTTATTGTCAGTGAATCGGCTTTCTTGAGCCGATACGCGATGCAATAAGTGGCTAAGGTCGGTGAATTCCTGCCCGCCGAATTTCTCCCTAAGAGGGGGAATCAAACCTTGAAATGCTAAATCGGCGAGTTGATTGTCAGGTAACGTAACGCTAAAACACCGATTCCTGATTTCTCTAAACCTCTTGATGTAATCCGTCACTGATTCCCCAAACTTTTGGCGCACAGAACTCAAATCTGAAATTCTAAGCTCCAAACCGCTCAAAAGAAATACTTATGGAATCGGCTTTCCAAATCGTTCCATAAATGGACCGAATTCGGAGGTAAACAAGTAAACCAAGTAAATGCTGCCCCGGATAAGGACAATGGGAACAACCTAATTTTAAGCCCGTCGGATTGGGCTGCTTCACCGCATTGCGCGATAAAGCGTCCGACATGCTCCAGGGTGGTGATGGAATCATCCCCGGAGAATTTGGCAAAGTCCGGGACTCTAAAATTATGAGGGTAAGGCATACGATCTATGTAATCGGGGTACGGCTTTCTATAGCCGATCACTTTTCCTTTGGTTGTATGCCAAACCGATCCTCAAAACGCACAGATCGATCGGCCCAATTGGCATTATCGCCACCGCACAAAGCAGCCCTTGATAATGTCGATCATAATCAGATCCCGCCCCGAGTGCAAGCTCGGGTTGCCAATTATGCTGTGCCATCGGCATTCGATTATACTGATCGTGCCGATTATGCCTAATTTGTGGTTCCGGCACCGAGATAAACGGTTCGAGTATCGCACTACCCCGTGTGGACCCGGTTTCTAAGCGGGGTAGGCTCTGGGGATATTGAGCCAATCGGCCGTGAAACCGATTGGGAAAAGCGTAAAAGGAGCCGACGGTGGTAGATTGATGGATGGATCATACTTAGCGTCGTCGGTATAGACGCGTGGTAATGGCTCACCCCACTTGACCGAGGATCCCTAGGCAATATGACCGTAGGTTGTGTGGGCATCATCGTGGGAGGTGAGGTCATAGCCGATGGTTTAGGATCGGCTGGTGTGCTCTGCGTGTTTTGTGATACTGAAAAAACAGGATAATTTGGCAGAGCTTGTAGTGGGTCATGCAGGCTTCCTGACGAGGCTAACTCCTGGGCTATAGATTTAACGCTATTTGCTATCATCGGCTTAAGAGTCGTTACCAGAGCCGATGATTGGTTTATTAAAGCATGGTGCATGATTGGTTAATCATAGCCGATAATTCGCCCGAGCGGTAGATATCGACTTACCGCTTCCGCCGCACTGTGTCTCCTGTGGTATTGACCGTCGGCAGGCGGATTTACGTAACGCCACGCCTAGTCTTTTGGTAGCAATTTAGCATCATCTCTTCTAACGCGCTTTTGATCTTCAATCTCTTGACGTTGTTCTGCGGTTAAATCGTCCATTGTTGGGACGATTATAGCTTCTGTGTTGAGATCAGACGGTGGAATCGACTTCCCTGACGTAGACATGGTCCCATTGGGCGTGCCAAGAGTGTGTTGGCGTCAAAAACTTGATGTAGGGTTTCTGACAGCAGCACACCGGACGAACACCAGGTTCAGAGCGTGCCAGTCGATTTGACCTGTAATTGACAAGGTAAAAAACAATAAAATTCAAACAAAGCCGATCGTTAAGATCAATCGGCTTAAACTCGATCAGCTTGAAGCCGATCAAGATCAAGGTATCAGGATAAATCTAACTAGCCGATTAAGGCTAATCGAGGATAAAGGCGATCAATTCAAGAAGGCGATGCGCAACAAAATCGAAATAAACCAAACTCGGGTGTAATCGAGGATGATCAACAATCGGCGATGCGCAACTTTATTGATCAAAATCGATTACAAAGGCTAAATTACAAGAACTACTCCTAGTCGACAGGAAAAGTAGATGAAAAGTAAAAGCTAGTTGATTGTATTGTGTTGATGTTGATTCTGCAGCTTGCTTTGGCTCTTCTTTTATACCCTTCGGCCGATCGTGTCCTATTCCAACACACTTCAAAGTCCATATCCGTATCGGCCTTATCTTGAGAGGTTGTTTCCCTAAAAATCTTACAGTTTTACCAAACATCTCGGATTCTTTCCAAACCTCCGTTAGTTTCCGTATCTTTAATTTTATTTGCCTGATTTAGATTAACTTGCCGAATTTTGGTGCAAACAGCGGCATTTGACAAGAATACAATAAATAGATTGAAAAGCAGTAAAACAAATACAGTAATTAATAGATTCAGCATTTCTGAAGTAAACCAAGTTTCTAATCCTAAATCAATTTCCACCTCCCATGGCACCCTGCCATCCCAACAAGTTTTTGTTTAACAAAAGTCTAACCCTTAACTGTAATTCCTGAGCATTGCCCAATACCGTGAGCATGGCTATTCGAATAGATTGTACACTTTGCAGAGGTTATGCACTTTACCCACACGATACAACCAAACACCACCAAGGCGAGTGATCATAACAAAGCCTTTACAATACTACACCTAGACCCAGTACTGTTCGCTAAGGTTTCAACACTGAAGGGTTAAACCACCACAACAGGGCCGCCCTCTTGCGCCATGTGAGTTTAACCGTAATCCGGGACTCACTATTCACCACGACAGTACCGAAATCTAGGTTTCACAAATTATTCAGCTAGGCTGTCCCATTCCAGACATGTGCTTGCAAGAAAGACTCAGGTTAAGGCTTGCAAGGTTAAGTCCTTAAAGTGATTAAGGCAAGACTTCCACATACCCCTGCCAATCTTGGCCCACCTTGGCACATGCTCCTTGCCACTTGCCCCAATCTAAAACATTACCACCCCAGTTGATTACCAAGCACCACGCGCCACCAACATTTCAATCTAGTTGTGTGACCTCCTCGCCACGACAACTTGATAGCACTGTGTGACAACACATGACACACAAATTCTTAAACATTGTTCCATATTCCATTAGTCAAGGTTAAGTAACAACATTCGGACACATGTGATGACGTGGCATGGCTAAGCAATCTACTACGGTCTAACTAGTCCCATGTTGATTATTAATATTAACCAACTATAATTCCACATCCTAGGGTGACAATTAGATCATGGCATAGAATTGACATGGTGTGATTTAATTCAATTAGGCATATCATCTAATTCCCAGATTAATTGAAATCATTTATACACGTAAAATATCATGCATAATTTAAAAGACAAAATAACAATTTGGTGAAATTGGGTGCAACATGATCAAATCACAACTTGCCTTGGAGTAGGTGCTGGTCTTGCTCTGAGCTTGGGTCTTGAAGCGATGAATCTTCCTCCGG
Source organism: Otatea glauca (assembly GCA_036346275.1). NCBI lineage: Eukaryota > Viridiplantae > Streptophyta > Magnoliopsida > Poales > Poaceae > Otatea > Otatea glauca. The sequence goes on from CM070712.1 coordinate 669,873, forward strand.
ATCACCGAGCAGTTCAACGTCTACGCGAAACGATGCCAAAATAGCAAATAAACACCAAAACAAAGAGCAACCAAACTCAAAAAATAAATTAAAATTCACCAATAAATATATCTTGATTTTACAAATTTTTAGAAATTTGAATCACTCAAATCCGAGTTAAACTTCAAAAGATATGGCCTTTTGAAGTTTGAATAAATACTGAAAATACAGAAATTAGAAAAACCGATTTTTCCGAATTATTTTTCTACTGGAAAATATCTTTATTGCGTCACGCTGACATCAGCCCTGACCCGAACCAATCAGGCACTAACACATCACCTCGGCGCACGGACCCGGTCCACGGAACCGCCTCTGGTCCAACGTGGACGCGGCTCACGGCGCCTCGCGCCACGCGCCCGACACGCGGTGCGCGTCTATCGGCTGCGACACCGCCCGTGCTGATGCTCGACACGCGGCGCGCATCTGCGAGAGGATCCGACGACTAGCGAACTACACCAACGTGGCACTATCCTGACCGCTCATCTTAGATCTAACGGTCCATCTTACCGGAGAGGTTCACTGCTGATGAGGATGACGCGGGGCGATCTAGACGGTCCGACGAGGATCCAACGGCTGCGTGAAGCTCCGAAGCACGGCGACGGATTGGCACCGGAGCGGAGGAAGATGGCCACCCGAACGGCGTTTCGGCGCGACTCCGACGAGAAGAAGTGGCGGCCTCGACGCGTCTTGGAACGGCGACCCCGGATCTGGAACCGATTCGGTGGAAGGAGGCTCGACGGCGACGGAACGGCACAAAAACTCGCGGCGGCGCTTCAAAGAACTACGGCGAGCTCCTGAGCGACGATGACAGCGAAACAGGCGAAGAGGCTAGTGCTACTGGCTGCGCAAGGGGACAAGGAACATCGGGGGGCGGGCTGCGGCTTTTATAGCCTCGGCATGCGCGCAGGAAAGGCAACCCTAGCTCTCCGCGGCGGAGACGGCGCGCGGTGGCGAACTCGGAAACCGAATCGGAGACGACGACCGAGAGCCGTTCGATCCGCAACGAACGACCACGATTAGATCTTGGCCAATCCAATCCAATCCGCACTTTCCAAAATCAACGGATGCGATCAAAACTTACCAAAACAACGCGAAGCGATCTCAGCCGCACTATCTCGATCCAACGGCCGATCGCATTAGGGTTTCGCGAAAGGAAACGACCGTTCGATCTGGATCCAACGGTCCACATGCGCGACGGCCGCGGCGGCCGACGGCCGCGACAAATGATGGTCACAAGACGACAAAGGCTCGGGCTCGACCAAGATCGTTCATCGATTTTTTCAAAAAGCTTTTTGATTTAAAATAATTCCCAAAATTAGTTTAATCTGTTTTAAGCAATTAAAATATCAGGAAAAATCTAGGAAAATTCTCATAAATACTTTGAGACATTTTGAGTTTAAATAAAATATTTTTGGGAAAACTTTATTTTGACTATGCAGGTATTTAATTAGTTTTCTCAGAGAGGCTAATTACTTAATTTCAAAATAAATTCTAATAAATCCAGAAAAATCCCAATAAATCTCAAGTTGCATAAATGACAATAACATAACACTTAAAGCAAAAATTGGGGTGTTACAACCCTCTTGTAGGCATGAGAAAATTTGCAAGCTAGAAGTGCAAGCTCACTTTTTGGAAAATTCTGTCATGATCTCTCTGCCGACACACCAAATGAGGTGTGTTAATTGCATGGCAACAAGAGATGATCATGTCGTGTGGGTAAAGTGCATAACCTCTATAGATTGTAAATTTATTCGGATAACCGTGTCCACAGTTATGGACAATGCTTGGAAATTACAGTCAAGGGTTCGATTTTGGAAAATGAAACTTGAAAAGGGAGGCAGTGGGCCATAGAAGGTTTGGAATATGATTTAGGATTGTGAGCCAGTTTTCTCTTGAGAAATACTTGAAGATTATTATTTTTTGATATTTGTTTTACTGTATTTTCAATCTATTTATTGTATTCATTTGTAAATACTAATTTATTACAAAACAGCCATATCAGCCATTGCATTGGAATAAGCCTTGCATATAGTTATGTTAGAATTGCATTCTGTGCACAACTTGTTGAGTACTTTATGTACTCACCCTTGAGAGCAACAAAATCACCAGTTGAGGTGTGAAACCCAATCTTTTATGGTACATGATATCATAAAAGAAAGGTTCTAATGTGCTTATAGTACTAGTCCCTTGATCAGTAGCTAGTACGCACATCCACAAAATTGATAACACATCCATGCACAGCATATACATTACATCTGATAATGAAGCTGTTATACATGTTATTCTTACAAGACAAAATAAATATGTAGCAGAAACATTATTATCTTTTAGTTTGCTTTATCCCAGAATTCCCACAGGCAACTGACAAGGTAAACCTTAGAAAAATTCTTCATTGAAATCCCCGTAACCTGTGTTATCATATGACTCATTGAGGTAATCTGTTTCATCACCTAATAAACAAAAATAATAACAAGATTGAGTAAATTGCGTACTCAATAAGACTTGTAGTGTATACAAACAATTATTAACAACAAGCTTATATCAAATGGATGGCTACTAAGTTCTTTTTGCATTAAGCAATCTTGAATCGTAAATACCGAATAGTAGGTTGCAAACAGAATTTGTAAAAGAGCATTTAAGTTGATAGTAAATAACAAGAATATAATCATATTATAACAACTCATTCATCCTTGAGTTAACAAATCTTTCACAGTCACCCATTGATACCAAATAAGGAATTTCCAATAATCATTCCTAATTCCAAATTCTTTTATGAAAAAGTCAAAACTTCTAACTATATGATGACTTTACCAAGTTCCCTTGACCGCGAACGCGGCTTTTCAAAAAGATTTAAACTCTCCAGAGGTATACTGCTTTACCCACAATATATGATCACTTTTTGTGCAAGCTATTAGTACACATCCTTTAGTGTGCCGCAGAGTAATCATAACATAACCGTTATATTATTTAGACCTGACTTTGCACCAGCCCGGTGACGACCAACCCATACTATGGCGGCAGAAGATATTTGTTCAACCACTAAATGATAAATGGTTAAACACCTCATTATTCCACTTCTCCCCATAGTACGGCGTACACCGTTGTATCGGTAAACATTTATTCCATAATCACCTCAGTGTGGACGTCCCTTTGAGCAGTCAGTCTCAGAGAGCTCGTACTACTACAACCTTATGTGCAAAGCTAGTTCTAAGTAACTTATTAGGTTAAGGCTGTCCCATACCAACACTTGTGGTTGTATGGTTATCTTGGCTTGAAAACAACACAATAGTTTGGTCCTTAATCTGACCCGGGTGATAAACTCCCTCTATATTACGTGCAACTCCAATGCACATCTGGCTATTACCAATAATCGCCTGTGTCATAATCATAGTTTTATTTTCATTTTCAACAGAATATCAACAACCTTTAATGTCATATCCAACCTTTTTTTAACCATATAGAAATCACATGTCCGTTCCTTACTTTTCATTTCTAAGCAAGGCTAAGCATGAATATTAAGCATTTGCAAATACCCACGTTGATAATAAATATTGTCAAATTTTTATTCTAGGATTATCAAGGAATACTTCTACCAGTACCCACAAATTTAGGAATACTTCTACTAGTACCCACAATATAGCAATGTTTTATTAAAAATAGCACATGCATAATAGTTTTGATAAAGCAATATAAACTCTGTAAAATAATTGGATCAATATGATCAAAGGGGGTGCTTGCCTTGCTGATTGTTATTCGGGATGTAATCTGGATCGTTGGCGAAGTCGTCGTCAACTGTTTCTGAAACGTCGGAGTCTACTCGTCGTTCAACGAGAAGTAATAAAACATAGCAAGTTTCAGTAAGGGAAAAAAAGAATACATATAGAAAATTTAATATCGCAAAATTTTCTTAAATATTATTTTATGGTTATTTGTGCATTTTATGATTTTTTAGAATTTATGGGATTTTTTTGGATTTATTTGAATTTATTTTATATTAAGTATATTGATCTTTTTGTGAAAAATAATTGTAATTATGCAAAGTTAAAATAAATTTTTGCCAAAAATATTTTATTTGAGTTCAAAATATCTCAAAGTATTTTCGAGATTTTTCTGTAATTTTTCCTGTACTTTTATTATATAAAACAAATAATATGATTTTTTATGAATATTTTAAAAGTAAAATGCGAAGAAAAGGCGTTGAACAGTGTTGGGCCGAGCCTATTACTGTGCGTGGGTGGCCCAGAGTTGCACGGCCCGTTCAGCCCATTTTCTAGAGAGTTTAACCATCGTCGTTGGATTTGGATCAGACGGATGGGAGTGAAGCGTACCGGTTCGGGATTCGGTTTAATCGTCGCCGTTGGATCTCCGTGTTCGGTGTGGATTGGATCAAGGTCGCTGAATCCTTGCCGCTCATCGCGACGCGTTTACGGTCCACCGTCGTCGTCTTCATGTGTCCAGAGCGGACTCTGCTCCGTGTTCGTCTCGGCGCCGCCATGGACTCTCTCCCTCTTTCGTGCGCATGCGGGACATATGGTGCTATATAAGGCACGCATCGGGGGCTCTAGGGCTAAAGCAATCAAAGCCCCAAGATTTCGCAGCAAAGATCAGAGCCAAGCTGCCACAATTTAGGGGTCTCTTCGAGCGCCGCCGCAGTGAAGAAGTCGCCAATTCGCCGTGGTAAGGCCGTCGCAGGGACCGGGACCGATCGCATCTGCTTCATCGTCGTCTGTAGCATCTGGTGCGCACGTCCGTTCTGCCAATCACTGCCGGAGAGGAGGTTCCCCGTGGAGGTCATCGCCACCACCGAAGAAGACCGCGCCGCCATTAGACCAGTGCCCAAAACCCGGATCTGTGCGCGTTAGGAGGTAGGCGACATCGAGGCACATCTGTAGATGCCCTCGCTGGTCGCTGGTGGTGACCATAGGGTCCCGTGCCGGTGGCGGTGACATGGTTGATGCTTCGCCGACGCGTGGCAGCCACGTGTGCGGTGTGGCAAACATGGCGATCGTGTGGCGCATGCTTGGCGACCGCGTGAGCATTGTGCTGGCGCTGAGTCGTCGTGATGTGGGCCTGCATGTCAGCGACCAGACGCGTGTGGACCGAGTCTACCATGGACCCGATGAGGTTCATGGACCAGTCCATAGACCGAGGGGCACGTGTCACATCCTGGTTGGCCCGGTTCAGGGCTGACGTCATCATGACGCAGTATTGCGGGTTTTCAGAATAAAAATAATTCAGTTAATTCTGATTTTCTCATTTCTGTATTTTCATATTTATTCAATCTTTGAAAGGCTATAACATTTGCATTTTAACTCGGATTTGGATGATTCAAATTTCTAAAAATTTGTAAAATTAAGATCTATTTAATGGTTAATTTTATTTGATTTTTGGATTTCATTTTCTCTCTGTTTTTGTATTTATTTGCTTTTCTCCTTCGGTACGTGTAGACGTTGAATTGTGCAATGCTTCGGAGGAGGATCCGTCAACTCAAGATCAAATTCCAAAGCAAGAACAGAACCTATTCCAAGGCAAGTTGTGCTTTGATCATGTTGAACCCCTGTTTGTAAAATTGCTATATTGTTTTACCCTATTGCATGGTATTTCAAGTATACAATTGTTTCAAATTAAATTGGGATCTAGTTGACATACCAATTGATCTATACCCTACCTTGTCATTTTTATGCCATGATCTATTGTCACCTTAGATTGGCTCACTATAGTTGGTTAATACTAAAATCAACATGGGATGGTTAGACCGTATAGTTGCTAGTCTTGCCACGTCATCACATGTACATGAATTATCAATGATTAATCTTGACTAATGGAATATGGAACAATGATGTGAACTTGTGTGTTATGTGAGATCACACAATGAGATTGAGTTGTAGTGGCGAGTCATGTCACGCAACGATGTTGAATTATTGATGGCACGTGGTGCTTGGTAATCAACTGGGTTTGGTAATCACTTAGATTGGGGCAAGTGACAAGGGGCGAGTATGCCAAGGTGGGCCCGATGGGCAGAGGGTATGTGGAAGTCTTACTTTGATCATCCTAAGGACTTAACCTTGCAAGTCTTTGACCTGAGTTGATCATGCAACCAAATGTCTGGTATGGGGCAATCTAGCTGATTAATTTGCAATGTCTTAGTTTGGTACTATCATTGGCAGTGTGAGTTCTTGAGTTATGGAGTAATTCACAAGGCGCAAGAAGGGGCCCTGGTTGTGGTTTTCAGACCCACCAATGTTGAAAGCTTAGCAGGTAGTATCAGGTTAAGGTAGTGCATTGTAAAGGCTTTGTTATAATCACTCGCCTTTGTGGTGTATGATTGTATCGTGTGGGTAAAGTGCATATCCTCTGCAGAGTGTAAATCTATTCGGATAGCCGTGCTCGCGGTATTGAGCAATGCTCGGGAATTACAGTTAAGGGTTAGCTTAATTAAATGGAAACTTGGTTGGGATGGCGGAATTGCCATGTGGAAGGTTGAACTTGACTTAGGGTTGGAAACTTGGTTTACTTGAGAAATGTTGAATCTATCCATTACTGTTATTTGTTTTACAGTCTTTGCAATCTATTTATTGTATTTGTTCATAAATGCTGCTTATTGCATAATAGCCATAATAGCCTTTTCCTTTGGAATAAGCCTTGCATATAGTTACATAGAATTGCATTCTGTGCACAACTTGTTGAGTTCTTTAAGTATTCACCCTTGCCAAACAACAACAATTAATAGTTGAAGAGTCTACACCTTTGTTGGAGGAGGAGTTTCTGGAGGACACGAGTCGTTAGGGTCCGAGCCTTGTTAGTTGCCTGTGGTGAACTGATGAGCCATCTACGTGTTCTACTTTTCGCTGCTTATTTCTTAGTTTATATTTCAAGTCTAGCCCTGCGTGGCTTAATAATGTAAGTTGGTCTTGATCATACACTTAGCTATATCAATAAATGGAGTCTTATTATTATTATCATTGAGTATGATGTGATATGTACCAATGTTAAGTTGTGTGCACTAGTGTTGATCCTGGGACTAGTACAGTAAACACAGTGGGTTCGAATCAGTAGATTCGGGTCCTTACAGAAAATCAAATTGAAATTTATTATAGAATATAGAGGTGGTTTTAGGGTTTTGGTGTCATCTTTTTATGTGCGTTAATCTGTTCGGTCTTTTAATTATAATTTGGCCCTCTGTAATTATTTGGGTGTGTAATAAGTTTTAGGTTCATTTTATGACATGGTTTTTCCCTATTTGTATAGATTATAATATTTGTTTTTGCGAATTCAAGAGGCTAAAATTATTTGGGTATAAAATTAAGTTAAAAGTTAACGTAAGATGTGGTGCTTTTAATAGGATTTAGATGCAAAGCATATTGCAATGGAATTATTTCTATATTTTAGGGTGGTCTAATCTTAAGGGTCTTTAGCAATTAGTTTTTCACGATCATGCCTTTATTTTCACAAGTTACATACATACATACATACATACATACATACATACATACATACATACATACATACATACATACATACATACATACATACGTACGTACGTACGTACGTACGTACGTACGTACGTATGACATGTTTTTATTCATCTAGGGATGTTATAACTTTATTAGGGTTTACAAACTGGTTCTACCATAAATTAGATTTTCATACACTACTTTTTGTTATTTATATTTCCATTGCACTAGGAAATGATCTATTTACGAAACAAGTTCAAATTAAGTTCGAACTTAAACATTTTTGCAGATATGAGTTTCTGGTGATCTCAGGAGCTATATAGTTTATTTCATTATTTTGTGATTAATGGTTTACATATTTCTGTTTGCAACTATATGAGGGCTTTATTCAAATTTAAATGCTATTATTTAAAGCTATGGTTCAAAATTAAATATTTTGCATATTCTAGAAGCTTTTGATTTTATATGTTTTTAGAAATTTATCTCACTTGATTTGGTGATGAGGTTTAACGGAGGCCCGATCTTTCAGTGAGATGGATAGCTATTGATTAGTAGAGATGACCCTCACGATCCAGGTTACGACCGAAACACGACCGACGCCAAGCAATCGCTGAACCAAACTTCGAGTTGTTATCAACCGTGCCAAAACCCGGTTGACTGATCACGAAGATCAATTCCTGCAAGCAATCGAAGAACAAGCAAGAACAAAGCAAAAGGAATCTAAAATTGCAAATATAATTGAAGTATTTATGTGGGGTTCCAAAGCACGGTATTGCTGTTGATCTCGCCGAACAAGAGAATACCAAATAGTTTCACTAAGGAAAACTACAACTAAACAAAACCCAAGTTTCTAAGGCGGCGGCTACTGATTTTATGAGATGGAGGGACGTGAGAGGGTCGTCCTAGGGTTGTGTGCAGCCAAGGGGGGTGCACACAACTTGGGCTTAGGCCCCCTCACGCTTACAAGGCCCAAAATAGCCTAAAACGGTGATGTAGCTTGTTGTTTCGATGATTCTGGCTGATCCACGATGAATCTAGGGCTGAGACTAGATTCATTTGAAAGGTCTTGTTGTAAGCTTTCAATCAAGTACAAGAACTCTCCAATTGTACTCCGTATGCCAAAGTTATGCTCATTTTTCTTTAGACTGGTATCTGGAGGCTGAATTGGATTACAGAACATGATGGATTTGATAGCTCTATCTTCTTGGTCCATGGATGACGTGTTGGAGTTGGTCCAACTAGGTGTGGACGTATCCATAGTAGTGATGTCCTCATCATCCTCCCCTTCTTGAATTTGAGTCGTCCTCGACTCAAGCTCACCTTTTAGCTCATCTTTAGCACAAAACATTATCATATAGGTCCTGCATTTATTTAAATAAAATGGTAGCTCCGTCTCTTTATATATTTTAAAGATAAGAAAAACATTTAGAGGATTCACCTGATAATTATCCATATAGCTCAACACTTCTTTCCAGCATATAATGGCTTGATGAAAGCTACCACTCTTCGATGCTTCCTCCTCTCCTTGAAGGAAAACCATCCTCGGTTTTGGACAAGCTGGAAAAGAAATAACCAACAAAAAGAACAACGTGTACGCAACATATATGTATATATCGCATATTTCATTGTTCTTTTGGATTCATGGAATGATATTTACATAGCAACAAATGAGGAAATCAGATTTAAGCAAAGCACCTTTTCTCATAATTTTGCAACTCAATTTGTGGTTATAAGTGAAGCATATAACATAAATATTAACAAGATTCAGTTTGCATATTAATTTGCGAATATAAATAAAGCACATATCTATCCCTGATCTTAGATAAATAATACTCATGTTTTGTAAGCCTTGTTCAACAACATCCATGGGCAAAACCACAAGTTTTGGTAACAAGCATAGCTCATTCAAATGACCAGATTGTAAACATGCAATACCAAACCATTCCAACAACGATGACACAATTTTACTGGGTTTCCACTCATCAACTATGACATGCTGATTTGTAATACATGTCAATGTACTAAAATTTGAACAATGAGGTCTGATTTGTAATACATGTCAATGTACTAAAATTTGAACAATGAGGTAGCAAGCTATGGGTATCACACATATCAGGAAAATTTGATGGTGCCTTACATGAAACAAGCTGTTGCATGCAACTAGGATTGCCCAAAATAGCAAGCTTGAATTCAACAAGTCTATCACAAGTAATGCATATTCTGTAAACAAGAAACTTGCCATCTATGCCACAATTTCCAAATAAATTGAATTTAAAACAGTAGGCATAGGTGCTAGATAAAGACGTTAGAGATGAAATTTCAGAAATCTTATCCATAGCACAATTCAAGCTAACAGGCTCATTCAACATGATATAGCACAAAACAGTTGAAGGGGATATTCTAGCTATCACTTCCTTATGCGTAATCAGCACCACATGATTAAAATTATAAGCATGCAATTCATCACACGATTCTACAATAGTGGCACAAGATAGTAACTCACTACAATTAAGTATAGTAGGAACATACTCACAAATTTGCTCCCTTTCTTGCTGTAAAATCAGATCTGTACCATGGTCATTAGCATCCTCCTTAGAAGTAGTAGGTACCTCAAAAATTTCACTTGACAACGCAGGTATTTCAGCTTTTAGCTCCCCATCTTCACAAGTAATCTGCATATCAAATGGAATAGCAACAACAGAAGCAACAGAAGTATTCTTCACATGTGAAAGGATCAAGTTGGCCTAGAGGGGGGTGAATAGGCAACTTTAAAATCTTTTGATTCTTAAAAAAAACTTTTCTCAATAAAAATAGCAACAGAAAACAATTTGAATAGAAATTCAGCACAACTTTGTTTCAGTATGATCAGAATTGAAGAAGAACTTGAAAGATTACAGACAATAAGATGAACACACAGAGATAAAGCAATATCAGAATGACTCAAGGGTTTTTCACCGAGGTTCAGAGACCAATCTCCTACGTCCCCGTTAGAGCACTTCTTCAGAAGTATTGCTGCACCAAATAGCCAATCTCAATGGCTTTTGGTCTTTCACTAGCTTGACGTACTCTTCCACCACTCCGGTGAGGTGAGTCTCAACCTTTCACAGCAATGGTGGCCTTCCACAATCCCTTTTGGATAGGTCGCACCAACAACTTCTCCAACCGTCTAGGAACAACTAGTTCCAAGAGTAATAGACTATCCACAAGCCCTGTCTCTTGGTTCAGTAGCTAGATGCAAACTAGACTCAGCTTGGAGCAAGAACTCTAAATGTTCAAAATGAATGTTTGTGGTTTATGAGTTGAAGCTCAAACTCTTTGATGGAATGAAGGCTCAGGAATGCTAAAGATCAAAGAGATGTAATTGATTTGAAAGATGTCAACGGTGTTCAGAATGTCAAGGATATGTATGTGCAAAGCTCTACAGTTTTTGTGAACTCAAGCATTGTATATATAGAGCCTGAACAGAAATAACCGTTGTACCTGCCATTTGCCCGTTGGGGTTGGCAGCATGGATGAGACAGGTCAACTACTGCCTCTTTCATAAGTATTTTAAGGTGTATGAGTCATATGTTGAGATATATACACGTGCTGGACTGAAAATGTTAGTCCAGGGTACATAAGATTGGAGAAGTATTATTGTACCCAGTGTGACCCATTTGCGTCGGACCGATAAAACCGGTCCGTCGTATACATGTACTGGTAAAGGAAAGCTTGTGCTGGACCGACAAAATTGGTACGGTGTACACATGCTTTGTTCTATTTGGATACCAGCAAAATAATGTTTGCGCCAGACTGAAAAAGTTGGTCCGGCGTAAAAGGGAAAGCCGCTGGTTTTTACCAGAGAGAATCACGTTTGCGCCGGACTGAAAATCTTAGTCCGGCGTACTCCCAAAATTTTGGTCTGCAGCAAATGGCATGTTCTCGGTTAAGATTTGAGTAAAGTAATTCTTAACAAGGACTAGAAATTTGTTTAGAGTGAAAAGACAACATATGCCTGACTGAATATAAGTCTAAATTCAGATCGGTCCGTCGTGAACGGTGCACGCTCGGTTGAAATAAATCAGAAGAGAGTTCTTAGCGCCGGACTGAAAAAGTCGGTCCGGCGTACATGGAGTGCGCTCGGTTAGAACTTGAAACTTGATTTTTCAGCACCGGACTAAATGAAGTAGTCCGAAAAAGAACTCTTTTTGGCTAAGTGAAGGGGTATTTGGATTTTTGAGTGAGAGATGTGAAATGTCCTATGCTCCAAGTAATCTCAGTGATTTTTTGCATAAGAACCAAGATTATTACTTGTGTGTAATCCCTCTTAATATGGCTTGAATCAACTCCCAAGCCAAAACTAAAAATAAACACCTTTGCCTTGTTATTCAAATATAGCTATTTTCAGCTTATACTAAGTAAGCTTCTTGATCATCAACACCAAAACCTGCTTAATAAGCATAACTAAAAAAATAGGGGGCCTAGATGCTCTCAATCTCCCCTTTTTGGTGATTGATGACAATATATTTTATTTTATACTTAGAGAGCTTAAAGAAGAATTACTTATTTCTTTTCCTGCAGATAAAAATTAGTCTGATAGTACAGATAATATTTTTACATGATACAGAGTACTTCATACTCCCCCTGAATGAATGCCTCAGATGAATTTTGTTTGAGAACATAGAGCAATACAAAAGTCATTCAGAAAGGGTTCTTCAGAAAGTTCAGATTAACTTGAGGTAATATCAAACAAATATCAATAAGTATAAAGATTCAGATATTTCACTTATTCATAATTTAGGACTAAAGCAAGATCAAACAAATAAAAACAAGTTCAAGCAAAATCCATAGATCATAAAGATTCAGATATCAATAAGTAGTCCAAAAAACCATAAATCATTAAGATAGACATAGAGACTACTAAGAGTCCTATTTCACTATAGACTACTGAGATACTAAGAGACTTATGTCTCTATTCTTAACTATTCTTCTCCCCCTTTGGCATCAATTGCCAAAAAGGTTACTTCTTGCAGTTGGAAAAGTTTCTCTTCAGCATGCTTGTCATTCTAGAGCTTGTACTTCTTCTTGGAGGAGAGGAAGGTGCTTGCTCTTGGTCAGATTAATAATGTGGAGCAGCCATTGCTTGATCATGCCAACTGGGATAATCAGGATTACCGGGCTAAGGGAAGGTTAGCTCATTGAAGTCATGATGGACATCTCTGATCAGTTCTTGAGTGTCATTAGATTGGTCAAGCAGAAGCTGTGCTATTTGCTCTTGATTGGAGACTAAGTTGTTTCTAGCATCTTCAGAGAAGCCCCTAAGGTATTCTAGTTTGTCCCCTTGCCAATCCAAACAGCTACCTATTTTCTTAAAGTTCTTGTACACAGTCTAAGCAAAGTTGTCAATTTTGGCATCTTGGGCATTCTGCTTTTTGTTGATATCATATAATCTATCCTGGACCACCAACTGTTCAGTTTTAAGTTCTCCTATCCATTTCCTCAGATCCCATTGGTTGCCTCTGATCATATAAAACCTTTTGTAAGTTTCATCCCTAAAATTTGCTTGGTCTTGATAGATCTTTTGCAGCATTTCTTGTTGTTGTTGAATGGCTGCCATTTACTCATTGTGTCTCTGGGCTGCCAATCTTCTTTCTTCTTCAAAACCTTCTTGAGCATGTCTAAGATCATAGCTATATTGTTGCTCAAAAGAGGTGAACCATCCTGGCTGAGAGTCTCACCAAGATGGTTGCTAACCATAATCATGTGTAGACTCAGGTTCAGCAAATTGTGAGTGGTGAGAATGATGAGAATCCTCAGAGGATTGCTGAGATGGCATAGTGACCTGAGGATGCCTAGAACCACCTGCTTCATGTTCATGGGCTGCTGATGGAAATCTTTGTGCCTCCATGAACCTAACTGCTGCTGCCAATTCTTGTAATTTGTGAATCTCTTCATCTTCAGGATGAGACTCTGAGCTGACAAGAATTTTAGTACCTTCAGGTTGTCCAGATCTCTGCTGACTCAGATGCTCAGAACTGTAGCGCAAAACTTCTATAGATATATCGTGATGTGAATAGGCAGGAAGGTGATGCGCTGGAGAGTAATGTTCCTAATCATGATAGCTGTGACTTGGAGCAAGAAGACTTGGAGTTTGTCCATGACCTCCACTATCACTGTTTGAACTGTCATTGACCTCAGTGTCTTCTTGAGCACTTGGCTCATGTACTGCTGGTGCTGGGGGAGTGAGAAGTCTAACTTGCTTGGGTATCTTATATTGTTTAGGTCTACAATTAAAATCCCTGTTCATCTCATGCTGGGAGATGATCCCTTGGGCCAACAGCATCTGAGTAATCTGCATAACAAAAGGGAGAGGACTGCCCATTTTCCTGTAGATTGCTTCTTCTATCTCTCCAAAGATATAATCAATCAAATCAATAGGTTGCATTGACAAGATCAGATGCAGTAACCAAGCAAGACTTGGTGTTACTCCCTCTTTATATCCAGATTTTTGGTAAATAGTGTGCCTGAGTATCAGTAACAGAGCTTTGGCCTCAGTAGATAAATAATTTACCCTATTTGCATTGAAACCAGGCTCATGTATATTTCTATAAATGTGTGCTGGCACTTGCAAATTTGGCATATCTCCAATCTGCCTCCATCTATTACCAGGAAACATCCTGTCATGAATCCTGGTTCTGTTCAACAAAGGGCTTGAGGCACTGATGGCAGCTTCAAACTGAGGAGACCTGACTTTTCTTTTCTTTCCATCAATGGTGAACAGAATATAGTGTCTATTCTTATTCACTAGAAGAGATGCATAGAATTCTAAAATCCTATTTTCATTCCAAACTGGCCCAGCAGATAACATTAGAGCAGCAAGACCAGGTGTTGAACGCACACAATCAAGTATTCTATTTGAGATAAGGATTGAGCTGATTTGGTTCCAATCGACATACTGATGTCTGCACAGGGCTGACAAAGTTTTTCCTCTTCTATTTTTCCTGTTTTTGTAACCCATAAAGATGTTTTTCTGAAATGTAGTGATGAATTGCTCATTCAGAGGATGTCTATCAAGAGGAAACCAAATCCTTCTGGCACCAATCTAGTAGCTCTTAGTTTCTTTCCCCCCAAAGTGGCTAGATCATGCCCAACTATCATATCAACTTCATCACTAAGCTCTATTTCTTCCTCAGAAGAGATATTGGCACTAGGCTCATAATCACTGTCTTTTGAAGAAGATGAGGAATCATAATGCACTGGCTGTTTTCCTCTTTTTGGTGGTTTAGAGGTAGTTACTTTCTTCACAACTCTACCAAGTTGATGAGTATCTTCTATATGTACTGGTTGCTAAGGCTGACTAGAGCTATTAGTTTTAGCTTTCTTTTTCCCTTTAACTTTATCAGCAATTTTCTCAAGAAGACCTCTTTTATCTGGATTCTTTGACCTCATCTTGACTAAGATTTCTTCTCAAGCAAAAAGATTGAACTGACCTTGTTGACAGCAGCTGAAAAACAACAGGATGCTCTGAGCAATATCTTGAGCAATTAGGAGCACCGTTGCCAATCACCCGATCAGGATGTGCTTCGGTGAAGAGATGAGCTTGTGCTCAAGAGAAAATTTGCGAGAGAATTGATGAGGCGCAAGAAAGCTTGAGAAATTTCTGAAGGAGATGGAGGTATAAATAGCGCAAGTTCCCAAGAGTAAAATAAGGAAATTACTGCGGTAGTTGAAAACGGACTGCAACTGCCTTATTTTGAGGAGGTCTCTTTATGGCAGGGCAGTTGGAAACCAGGGAATCCATGAAATATGGTTACCGATTTAGACAAGTTTAGCAGGAGAAGTCCTAAGAAAAGATGAGATTTTGTAGAGATTTGCAAGGATAAGTGCCTTTTGAAGATAGAGAGGAACACAGTTTGAAAAAGATAAGTACTGAGATAAGAAAGCTATTGTCGTATGTGCCCCGAACTGTTTTTCGGTTACAATAGATATCCTTCCATCTAAGCCAGACCGAGTCCGTATAAGGAATACTTGGTCCACCATAGTTGGAAACCTCTCTATTTACGGTTAAAATACTAGTCCGTGGTACGTGGACAACTTTTCTGAATCGGAAAAATACAGATATAACTAAATTTAAAGATTTTCAAAGATCCACCTTTTAAGAATAACACACATAAATTGGTAGAGAGATCTTAGAATAATCTTACGATCAAGAACAATCAACCAATAAACTCAGGAGACGTTGAAGTCAAAAAGGAAATATTTGAGCCCTAGTTTTCATAAGATCATGAGTATAATAAACTTAAGCTCAAAGAAAATACTCATGTGCTGAGTAATTTTAAGTTTTCAAAATTTTGTATAAGTATTTTTCTTCTGAAGCTTACTTAACCTAATCACTGTGTTTTAGAAAAGTATAATATAGTAATAGAGAAAGAGAAGGCTTTCAGCAGCAATTTTATGACTATTAGTTTTCAAGTAAAATTTTCATTTAGAATATAGTCCTATTTTTATTACTTCAGCACTGGTAATTACTTTGTTCACATAAAGGTAGCAAGATGTGCATGGCAAGCAGACTTGACTCCCCCTTAGTGTGTCATTCGAAGGAATTAGGCAATATTTGAAAAAGTAAGAATGTTCAGTTCATTTCTCAATTTGGAAAATCTGGCCTCATCAAGTGGTTTAGTAAAAATGTCGGCCAATTGATCCTCAGTCCTGACGTGACTAAGCATAATGTCACCTTTAGCAACATGATCACGTATGAAGTGATGCCTAATTTCAATATGCTTAGTTCTAGAATGCTGGGCTAGATTGTTAGCTATTTTCACTGCACTTTCATTATCACACAACAGAGGCACATTTTCAAACATAATACCATAATCCAAAAAGGTTTGTTTAATAAAAAGAATTTGAGCACAACAACCGCTGCATAGAATATATTCACTTCAGAGCTTGAAAGTGCTACTGAATTTTGTTTCTTTGAATACCAAGATAATAAAGATCTTCCAAGTAAGTGACAACCCCTAGAGGTGCTTTATCGATCAATCTTACAACTGGCATAATCAGAATCTGAATAGCCAAGAAGTTCAAAAGAAGCACCTTTTGGGTACCACAAGCCAAAACATGGAGTATGCTTTAAGTATCTGAAAATCCTTTTTGCTACACTAAGATGCACTTCTTTAGGTGCAGCTTGATATCTAGCACACATGCATACACTAAACATGATGTCTGGCCTAGATGCTATCAAATAGAGTAAGGAGCCTATCATAGATCTAAACAATTTTTGGTCAACAGACTTGCCTCCCACATCTTGATCAAGATGTGTGTTTGTTGCCATAGGAGTTTTGAGAGGCTTGCATTCTTCCAGATTAAAGAGCTTGAGAAGGTCTTTAGTATACTTTTCTTGTGAAATGAAAGTTCCTTCCTTCAATTGCTTGACTTGAAATCCCAAAAAGAATGTATGTTCTCCCATCATTGGCATTTCAAATTCTTTAGCCATTTGATTACTGAATTCCTTGCATAGAGAGAGATTAGTACTTCCAAAGATAATATCATCAATATAAATTTGGCAAATCATTAATGTACCATTGAAGTCTTTTAGAAACAGTGTTGGATCAACCTTCCCAATTTTGAAATTCTTTTCTAGTAGAGAGTCTCTAAGGCGCTCATACCATGCCCTGGGGCCGTGTTTTAAACCATATAGTGCCATGGACAACTTATATACATGATTGGGAAATTTTATATCTTCAAAACCAGAAGGTTGTTCAACATATACAGTTTCTTCAATGATTCCATTAAGAAAAGCACTTTTAATATCCATTTGAAACAGAGTAATATTGAAATGACATGCAAAGGCTAGAAGGAACCGTATGGCCTCAAGACGAGCTACAGGTGCATAAGTTTCTCCATAGTCCAATCCTTCAACTTGAGTGTATCCTTGAGCTACCAGCCTTGCTTTATTGCGTGTGACCATACCATTTTCATCTTGTTTATTTCTGAAGACCTACTTTGTTCCAATGATATTATGATCTGTAGGTCTTTCCACCAAGTTCCAAACTTTGTTTCTTTCAAAGTTATTGAGCTCTTCTTCCATTGCCATAATGCAGTTAGTATCCTTCAAAGCTTCATCCATTGTTCTAGGCTCAACACATGAAACAAAGGAGTAATGTTCACAAAAAGAAGATTGTTTAGAACGACTTTGAACATCCTTACTAAATTCACCAATGATTTAATCTACAGGGTGATCCTTTGTAATGGTGTGATGGCTTTTTATGAAGCTAGGTCCTCCATCCTTCTTTTCATCCTCTTCGAGTTGTGATCCATCTTGAGGAGCTATGGACATTGTTGGTAGATCATCTTTGTCTTCTTTGGACTTGATCTCACCAATTTCCGTTTTCTTCATGGATTCTCTTAGAGCTTCTTCTCCTACATTAGCTAGATTCTCATGCTCACCTTGTGAGCCATTAGATTCATCAGACTTAACATCATATGTTTCCTCTACTAAACCAGTTGAATTATTGAAAACTCTATAAGCTTTGGATTTAGAAGAGAACCTAGCATGATACCTGTATCACACCTCTTTTGAAATTTAACCAAGTGTGTTCTCTTTTTATAGATATATACCTTGCATCTGAACACACGAAAATATGTGATATTAGGTTTTCGTCCTACCAGAAGCTCATATGAGGTCTTCCTGAGAAGTCGGTGAAGATAGAGTGTCGGGACCCGAATATGCAAATCCGGACCCTCTGTGTATTCAGCACTAGTCCAGGATCACGCTAGTGCACACAGTCTCAACATAGATGAAATATCACAATCATACACAGCGGAATAATAAATAAAGACTTAATCTATTAATATAGAACTATTGAACGACCTTAAGGTCAAACTTACACTTGTGAGGCCTTGGTGGCTTCAACTCAAAATAAATAAACAAAGAATGAAAGAAGAACGCCGATTTAATCCCATCAATATACCACAGCAACCGACAAGGTTCAACTCCTAGATAATCGCCTCCTCGTGAAACTTCTCCTCCTTCAAGTTGTAGTCTTCTCCTCAACTGATGATTTTGTGTTGCAAGGGGTGAGTACATAAAGCACTCAACAAGTCGTGCACGTAATGCAATTCTAACATAGCTATATGCAAGGATTATTCCAAAGAAATGGCTAACATGGCTATTTTGCAAAAGCAAGATTTGTAAATTAATACAAGATATAAATTGGAAAGACAAGAAACAAATAATCAGATTAGATAGATTCAACATTTCAAGTAAAACAAGTTTCCAATCCTAAGTCAAAATCCACTTTCCATGGCATCCCGCCATCCCAATAAGTTTTGTTTAACAAAAGTCTAACCCTTAATCAGAATTCCCGAGCTTTGCTCAATACCGTGAGCACGGCTATTCAATAGGTTTACACTGCAGAGGTTATGCACTTTACCCACACGACGTGATATTCTCTTTCGCCTCGCCATCAAGACACTTCCTTTGGTGTACCTACAGAGAATTCATGACAAAGTCTTTCAGAACCTCTACCTTAACCAAAGAACCTCTCCGGTGTTGCCTTCGCTATCACTCCTCTCACGCAGCGGCCACCAAGTATAGGATGTGCCAACACCGTTGGATGGGTACCAAGCCGCAAAGACAGTACGCCCCGCACAAATACACTTCCGTACCGTCGCCCGAGGTATCGTGAGGAAAGATATCGTAACCCTAATCAACTAGGTCCGCCCCATATCGCATATGTGGTCGCATGATTGACTCAGTCAAAGGCTTGCAAGGTTAAGTCCTTAACATGATCGAGGCAAGACTTCCACATACCCCGCCCATCGGGCCCACCTTGGCATTCTCGCCTTGCCACTTGCCCCAATCTAAATCATAACCACCCCAGCTTGATTACCAAGCACCACGTACATCGCAATTTAACCTCGCTATGCGTAACATCCTCTCGTCACCGCAACTCAATCTCATCGTGTGACCACACATGACACACAAGTTCATAACATCGTTCCATATTCCATTAGTCAAGATTATTTATCAAAGACTAAAGTACATGTGATGGCGTGGCATGACTAAGCAACTAATACGGTCTAACCATCCTATGTTGATTATTATTACTAACCAACTATAATGAACCAATCTAGGGTGACAATATATCATGGTATACAAATGGTAAGGTAGGGTATAGAGCAATTGGGTATAATAGCTAAGTCCCAAATTTAATTGAAGACATTTGTACGTGTCAAATAATATGCAATAAAGTAAAACAATATAGCAGTTTTTGTAATCGTAGGTTCAACATGATCAAAACACAACTTGCCCGGCACTTGCTATAAATCGCTTTTTACTCTTTTAATTGATCTTCGCTTTCAACCTTTGGCTCTTCAATCGAATGCTTGACTTCCTCGTCCTTCACCTACTTCGTAACTTCGAACGACACGCCTAACGACAAAGAAGCACAAATACAACAAAACTCAAAATCAATTCAAATAAACTCCAATTTAATATTAGATTGGTACTGAACGGAAGGGATTGAATTTAGGAACTTAGATTTGATCAAGATCGGATGAAAGAGAACAGCTTTGTAAGATTTATCGAGAAGGTTACGACTGATAATTAGGGAAAACGGAGTATATTCCAGGGGATATCCTTCGAGATTAATTAACTCGATTGGACAAATATTGACATATGGGCTCTTGATCTATAGATCGGGTCCATAAAGATATGTTAGTTCATGATGAACTAAACTGATGCTCAATGTTGACTTTTGTTGACTAAACAAATACACAGTCAAACAAAAGAAAGATAGACTAATAGAATAGATATGACACCAGGATATGACATATGGCCAATGGTCTATCGACCAAGTCCACGAATGAATTCTGGGTTAATGGCAGATTAGATTTTCAGGGATAAGACAAGGACGATGGAATCGACATTCAGTGCGATCCGATCTGGGGTTCAGTCATACATCAAAGAAGAGACTTGACGATAACAGGCGATGATTTATATGTAGTAAGATAGTACAAATATCTTACTACGGTGGACACAACGTGGAAAACCGCAATACGGCAAATACGCTCACGGCGAACTCATCCATCGAACCGGTCTTGTTAGGTTTTGGTCCGCTTTGCGGATGATAGAAAGATAAAGCCGCACTCACAAGAAATGGGGTTAGATCACGATAGGACGATAGAAAGGATAATGACATCGCGCTAAGCTCTTGCCGGAATGCGATATGCGATGATAGCGGCGAGAGCAAAGCGTTAACGGCGAAACGTTAACGAAGAAACGTTAGCGGCGAACGTTAACGGCGTAACGTTAACGGCGGAGGTTAACGATGGGGACGTTAACGGCGGACGCTGACGACGGAACTTTAACGGCGGGAAGTTAACGGTGGGACGTTAACGACGGAACGTTAACGGCGGGACGTTAACGACGAATTGGACCAAGGGTTAAGTCCGGGTTTGAGCGAAACGATTCAAGGATGAATACACTTGGCATAGGGTAAGATGGTTGGGTTGGCTCTGCGATTAAAGGTTTTCAAAGATGGCGAACCGAAATACGCACCGACACGAAGGACTAGGCCAAAAGACGTCGGGTAGATTCTAGAACATGGCTTTGACGGCAACCGGGGATCAAAGAACTTCAACGGTGGGCAAAACAGGGGATAATGATTTTCTGGACACAATGACATGGCCACGACAAACCAAAATGGTTGGCGGCACAAGACGACGCGCGACGGTGGCAAAAAGACGACGGTAACGAATATTAAAATTTTCGGTGGATGGAACAGTAGAGGGGAAGTGAGCACCACGTAGAACGCGGCGACACGAACTCAACGGTATATCCGGATTTGGAAGCAACCCAACGGACAGATCACAAACTGCCGATGAACGGCTGCTAAAGCTAATAGATCAAACGGTCATAACTATTAAAATAATGGATGAAACCTAACCAAATTTTACAGAGAGCTATCTGGGATCATTTGGCACGATATGACGCGAACGGATCTGAGTTTTACCTTCTGGATCAACGGGGAACGCGCGACGAAGTTTTCTGCCGTAAGTACGCAGTCTGATCGGGGAAGATTGAATTTTCTGCAGCAATCCCTTGGACAAAACCTTGAGTTAGGGTGAGCACCGTGTAGAGGACATCAAGAGGAGTCTACATAAAAAATTGCACGGTCGAACTCGCAAAAACGAAGGAGAACGGGTGATGGCAAGATTCGAGATTGGAACGGCCATAACTTTTGATTTCCTAGATGAAACTGCACCAAATTTGGTGGAGAAATAGATCTGACCATATGGCACGACATGACGCAAGAGGATTTCAGAAAAACTCACCGGTATGACGGGGAACGCGATGCCAATATCGGCCGGCGATGGCGGCGCACCGGAAGAGCTCGTCGACGCTTGTAGGAGAAAAAGGGTCGCTGGGGTGCTCTGTTTGGAATCTTACAAAACTGATTCACAGGGGTGTTGCAACCTTCATGGGGTTCTCCACAAAAATTTGAGGATGAACGGAGTTCGAGCGCCCTGTATAGCTCGCCGAAGTTCTCACCGGAGTTGAGGATAAAGGCTTGCCGAGGGAGCTCCGTTGCGATTCTGATGCTGATCTTTTAGTATGATGTGGGGAATGAGGAGAGGCGTCTAGGGTTCAATTTTCAGCTACAAAGGAGCAATAGATCAACGGGAAAAGCTCGCCGGAGTTGGGGAAAGAATCGGTTGCCGGAGGTGCTCCGTTAGGTATTTTGAA
The DNA here is from genome assembly GCA_036346275.1 of Otatea glauca. NCBI lineage: Eukaryota > Viridiplantae > Streptophyta > Magnoliopsida > Poales > Poaceae > Otatea > Otatea glauca. The sequence goes on from CM070712.1 coordinate 692,094, forward strand.
AATCTGATTTTACTAGATGTAGAGGAAAGCAAGAGGAAGCTCTGGTGAAAATTTCAGATCAAAATAAGATCGGGAGTGACCAGGAGAGCTCGCCGAAGTTATGCCTGAAATTCTACCGGAATTACTGTAGCAGTTACTGATTATTAAATCCGAATTATTAAGTATCACCCATAAAATCGAAATAAATATCAAACGACCGTTTAAAAATCAGAGAAAAATCTAGAACGTGACCCACAGCTTTAGTAACACAAATAAAATATTATTACATAAAATAATAATTTTATTCGTGTACAGTAAATACTTTTATATTGTTTTTAATATCTTTTTAATTTGGAAAATACTAAAACAACCCCAAAAATTCTAAGACAATTCAGGGACTTTAATTAGGACATTTTGAGATCAAATAAAATATTTTGGTACCACCAAATATTTTATTTTTGTACCCACATATATTTTTATTTTGTTAGAGCTTTCGGAAAGGCTTTAGAAAATATATAATTTGACAAATATAGAAAATTTCGCAGAAATTCCCTTAGGTTTATTTATATTAAATAAGATAGTTTTAGCAAAACCAAATCTTTTATTTTGTCTCCAAACTATATTTTAATTGATGAGACTTTTGGAAAGATTTTGAAATCGATTTTAACAAATAATGGGAAAATTCACCAAGTTCCTTGTGATATATTTTTTAAAACAATTAATTCCAACTTAAATAGGGTTTTTTAGGAAATAGTTTTAAGTTTTTCTAAAAATAGGCAAAAGTCTTTTCTTTTGAACTCTAGAGAAATCCGTAAAATAAAGAGGAGACAAATAAACTTGAACAACCGATAAAAATAATAATTTTTATTTTTTTATCCTATTTTTGAAATGAAAATTTGGGATGTTACAAACCTCCCCCTAATGTAATCTCGTCCCGAGATTTAGGTCGGCTATAGAATTGGTTCTGGAGACTCGACCTTCGAAGCTTTCTGTACTTGCAGACAACTTCACATGACGGCGAAAGCAACTTGCTATTCCGCGGTCTTGGTCGAAGATTGAACATCATTTCTGTTGAGTTGGTTCTTGAGAACAGCTCTTGATCTGAGGAACTCAAGCTGATTGATAATTGCTTCTCTGCAATTCAACGCTTTGAACGATTCCTTGATCCTTGCAAATTCACTACCAATGACCTTCTGAGTAAGGGACATTGACCGAAATGAATCGCAACTTTAACATCATGATCGAGTCATGGAATTCAAGATTCAATTAGTTTTATCTTATTGGACTTGTCAAAAGCATGGATAAAAATACCACTCTGTTGATCTGCTGGTCCGATACTATCTTTGTCGGTTTGGTTCTCAAGTAGCGATCGAAATTCTATATCTGCTAGATATTCTTTCCATAACGAATTAATGCTTCAATTACCATTGAAGTAAAGGTACTGATCTTCAATATGCTAAATCAACAAATTTTGTCTCTACATCACATTATCGTGAATTCGTGCTCTATGGCCAACATACACATGAACATTATCCGTAAAGTGAATGCTCAAAGACATATCAAATCCTTTATTGCCATTAATACTTTTGATTTTGAATTCGGGTTAGATCGAGCATAACCGAATACCTTCTAATAATGACAAATCTTCCGCAGACAAGCTCCACGCTAAATGGTACCGAATTGACCATTATAGCACACATATCACTTTCAAGTGAACCACCATTGCGCATAATATCTTCATTTACTATTAATGCTTTTATTTCAAACTTCTCATACCAACAAAACATTCATCTCTACTTTATTTCTTTTGCAAGGAAATCTTTAGATGGAATTCATTACTAATCTCCTCACTTTACAAATGAGTTATGACACTCGCTCGTGGTGAAATCGTTGATCCGAGCTTCCTTGATTGGCGCCGACACCGAGGTTTTGACTGTGGCGAGTTGAGATTGGCTTGAACCGCATGATTGCTTTCTTCCGAGGGCAATTGTTGGCAAAATGTCCGGCTTATGCGGTATAACAGAGTTTATGGAAATTTTTCTTCCTTGGGCATTCACGATCGGGTAGTGTCTTCGCCGCACGCCTTTTCTTCAACTGGTTCTCTAGGCAAACTTCTCTTACGGTGTCACCACTCACTCTTGGCGTTATGTACTTAATCAAGTAACTTCGAATAACCACGGCTGCGTAAAATAATTGTCTTCTCTGTGGACATCGCTTAGCATAATGACCTTCCTTCGACAAAGAGTAGCACACACGCTTGCATCAAGCAGCCTTGTTGGGTATAAATGTATGCTCATTATTGTTCTTCCGTAATTCAGGGCTAGTTGCTTCGAGGGCATTCTCTAGACCAATGACCTTGTTCATCACATAAGAAACATGCTGTTGGCGATTGCCACTTACTACTTTCTTGATGAAGACACCAAGATCGAGGTCGCATCTTTAGTTTTTCAAGTGGCGCCTCTGCATAACCGATATTACACCTCTTTTGACAATTCTTGAGTAATTGCAGCTCGAAGATTCTTCTGCTGACGCTGAGTCACTGCAGTAACTATTGGATCCAAGGGACATTGAACTGGGCAGTGATCTCGACCTTCACATAGGTAACATGTGATGTTGTTCATAGAGCACTCTCCGAAAGGATGACTTCCTTCACAACTGGAGCAATTGATCGCATGCTCATCAGCGGTATGGCCTATTTCTCCACTGTGAATGCATGCACGATCTTCTAACTTGTCAGGCTGACAACACTTCAAAGAACAACATCTAGATCTTGAATCAGATGCAGAGGTAGCATTTTGATCTGAATCTATCATGATGACACCATCTCTTGTCGAAGCAATGGAATAGCGAAAAGCATCAACGAACTCATTCCAGGTGATACTCTGCATATTTATCTTATTGACGGTTGCAAAACTGATCCATCATTGGGGTTCTCACTGAGTTGATTTCACTTCCATCGACTTTATCGGTTCCACCGCATCGCACTATCCGCTTGGTTGCTTCAAAGGGTTAGGAAAAGGAAATAGCGAGATAAGGAATAATGATCCTAATACAGGGAGATAGGTTTAACCCAACAACTTAAACAAACAATATTAATAACTTGGTATGGTTGCTTATATAAGCCTAAGAGCTATGCAACACATACTGCACAATCAACAATCAAGGAACAACCAAATCAACCTATACACACAAAACTACCGCCTATAAGGGCGACATTCTAGCTTAAGAAGACGTGGCTCCTACACATGAGTCTCAACTAGATACTCAAGCATCGGGTCTTCTAGTTTCAGAACACCGATCGATCCTCCCTTCCTTGAGCTTGACGATTCCTGTCTTCACGATCTTAAGGTTCAAAGAACGAGACACCCAAGATTTCTCCTTAAGTGGGAGACATCGTTAACTACTTAGAACAACGCAGTAAGATTTTTATTTAAACCAAAGAGGAAAGATGAATAATTTTTTATCAAAAGGGGAAAGAATGGAAGAATAAGATAAGTCAAGAACTTATTATTCTTTCAAGTTAAATTTTCACTTTTAGAAAATACTTTGAAGCTCCTAAGGAACGGCCAAACTATCTAGGGTCAAGACCTACAACAAGATGGCTCGATACCACCTCTGTCGGGACCCGAATATGCAAATCCGACCCTCCGTATTCAAAGACTAGTCCAGATCACGCTAGTGCACACAGCCTCAACATAGATGAAATATCACAATCATACACAGCGGAATAATAAATAAAGACTTAATCTATTAATATAGAACTATTGAACGACCTTAAGGTCAAACTTACACTTGTGAGGTCTTGGTGGCTTCAACTCAAAATAAATAAACAAAGAATGAAAGAAGAACGCCGACTTAACCCCATCAATATACCACAGTGCAACCGACAAGGTTCAACTCCTAGATAATCGCCTCCTCGTGAAACTTCTCCTCCTTCAAGTTGTAGTCTTCTCCTCAACTGATGATTTTGTGTTGCAAGGGTGAGTACATAAAGCACTCAACAAGTCGTGCATGTAATGCAATTCTAACATAGCTATATGCAAGGATTATTCCAAAGAAATGGCTAACATGGCTATTTTGCAAAAGCAAGATTTGTAAATTAATACAAGATATAAATTGGAAAGACAAGAAACAAATAATCAGATTAGATAGATTCAACATTTCTCAAGTAAAACAAGTTTCCAATCCTAAGTCAAAATCCACTTTCCATGGCATCCCGCCATCCCAATAAGTTTTGTTTAACAAAAGTCTAACCCTTGATCAGAATTCCGAGCTTTGCTCAATACCGTGAGCACGGCTATTCAATAGGTTTACACTATGCAGGTTATGCACTTTACCCACACGATGTGATATTCTCTTTGTGCTCGCCATCAAGACACTTCCTTTGGTGTACCGGCAGAGAATTCACGACAAAGTCTTTCAGAACCTCTACCTTAACCAAAGAACCTCTCGGTGTTGCCTTCGCTATCACTCCTCTCACGCAGCGCCACCGGTATAGGACAGGCCAACACCGTTGGATGGGTACCAAGCCGCAAAGACAGTACGCTCCCTCATGCAGATACACTTACGTGTCTTTCGCCCGAGGTATCGGAGGAAAGATATCGTAACCCTAATCAACTAGGTCCGTCCCATATCGCATATGTGGTCGCATGATTGACTCAGTCAAAGGCTTGTAAGGTTAAGTCCTTAACATGATCGAGGCAAGACTTCCACATACCCCCGCCCATCGGGCCCACCTTGGCATTCTCGCCTTGCCACTTGCCCCAATCTAAATCATAACCACCCCGCTTGATTACCAAGCACCACGTGCCATCGCAATTTAACCTCGCTATGACATCCTCTCGCCACCGCAACTCAATCTCATCATGTGACCACACATGACACACAAGTTCATAACATCGCTCCATATTCCATTAGTCAAGATTATTTATCAAAGACTAAAGTACATGTGATGGCGTGGCATGACTAAGCAACTAATACGGTCTAACCATCCCATGTTGATTATTATTACTAACCAACTATAATGAACCAATCTAGGTGACAATATATCATGGTATACAAATGGTAAGGTAGGGTATAGAGCAATTGGGTATAATAGCTAAGTCCCAAATTTAATTGAAGACATTTGTACATGTCAAATAATATGCAATAAAGTAAAACAATATAGCAGTTTTTGTAATCGTAGGTTCAACATGATCAAAACACAACTTGCCCGGCACTTGCTATAAACTGCTCTTTACTCTTTTAATTGATCTTCGCTTTCTCAACCTTTGGCTCTTCAATCGAATGCTTGACTTCCTCGCCCTTCACTACTTGGGTAACTTCGAACGACACGCCTAACGACAAAGAAGCACAAATACAACAAAACTCAAAAGCAATTCAAATAAACTCCAATTTAATATTAGATTGGTAACGAACGGAAGGGATTGAATTTAGGAACTTAGATTTGATCAAGATCGGATGAAAGAGAACAAAGCTTTGAAGATTTATCGAGAAGGTTACGATCGATAATTAGGGAAAACGGAGTATATTCCAGGGGATATCCTTCGAGATTAATTAACTCGATTGGACAAATATTGACATATGGGCTCTTGATCTATAGATCGGGTCCATAAAGATATGTTAGTTCATGATGAACTAAACTGATGCTCAATGTTGACTTTTGTTGACTAAACAAATACACACCAAACAAAAGAAAGATAGACTAATAGAATAGATATGGCACCAGGATATGACATATGGCCAATGGTCTATCGACCAAGTCCACGAATGAATTCTGGGTTAATGGCAGATTAGATTTTCAGGGATAAGACAAGGAAGATGGAATCGACATTCAGTGCGATCCGATCTGGGGTTCACTCATACATCAAAGAAGAGACTTGACGATAACAGTATGATGACGATATGTAGTAAGACAAGACAAATATCTTACTACGGTGGACACAACGTGGAAAACCGCAATACGGCAATACGGCTCACGATGAACTCACCCATCGAACCGGTCTTGTTAGGTTTTGGTCCGCTTTGCGATGATAGAAAGATAAAGCCGCACTCACAAGAAATGGGGTTAGATCACGATAGGACGATAGAAAGGATAATGACATCGCGCTAAGCTCTTGCCGGAATGCGATATGCGATGATAGCGGCGAGAGCAAAGCGTTAACGGCGAACGTTAACGAAGAAACGTTAGCAGCGAACGTTAACGATGGAACGTTAACGGCGGAGGTTAACGATGGGGCGTTAACGGCGGACGCTGACGACGGAACTTTAACGGCGGAAGTTAACGGTGGGGCGTTAACGACGGGCGTTAACGGCGGACGTTAACGACGAATTGGACCAAGGGTTAAGTCCGGTTTGAGCGAAACGATTCAAGGATGAATACACTTGGCATAGGGTAGGATGGTTGGGTTGGCTCGCGATTAAAGGTTTCCAAAGATGGCGAACGAAATGCGCACCGACACGGGCGACTAGGCCAAAAGACGCCGGGTAGATTCTAGAACATGGCTTTGACGGCAACCGGGATCAAAGAACTTCAACGGTGGGCAAAACAGGGGATAATGATTTTCTGGACACAATGACATGGCCACGACAAACCAAAATGGTTGGCGGCACAAGACGACGCGCGGCGGTGGCAAAAAGGCGACGGTAACGAATATTAAAATTTTTGGTGGATGGAACAGCAGAGGGGAAGTGAGCACCACGTAGAACGCGGCGACACGAACTCAACGGTATATCCGGATTTGGAAGCAACCCAACGGACAGATCACAAACTGCCGATGAACGGCTGCTAAAGCTAATAGATCAAACAGTCATAACTATTAAAATAATGGATGAAACCTAACCAAATTTTACAGAGAGCTATCTGGGATCATTTGGCACAATATGACGCGAACGGATCTGAGTTTTACCTTCTGGATCAACGGGGAACGCGCGACGAAGTTTTCTGCCGTAAGTACGCAGTCTGATCGGGGAAGATTGAATTTTCTGCAGCAATCCCTTGGACAAAACCTTGAGTTAGGGTGAGCACCGTGTAGAGGACATCAAGAGGAGTCTACAGAAAAAATTGCACGGTCGAACTCGCAAAAACGAGGGAGAACGGGTGATGGCAAGATTCGAGATTGGAACGGCCATAACTTTCGATTTCCTAGATGAAACTGCACCAAATTTGGTGGAGACATAGATCTGACCATATGGCACGACATGACGTTAGAGGATTTCATAAAAACTCACCGGTATGACAGGGAACGCGATACCAAAATCGGCCGGCGATGGCGGCGCACCAGAAGAGCTCGTCGACGTTGTAGGAGAAAAAGGGTCGCCGGGGGTGCTCTGTTTGGAATCTTACAAAACTGATTCACAGGGTGTTGCAACCTTCATGGGGTTCTCCACAAAAATTTGAGGATGAACGGAGTTCGAGCGCCTGTAGAGCTCGCCAAATTCTCACCGGAGTTGAGGAAAAAGGCTTGCCGAGGGAGCTCCGTTGCGATTCTGATGCTGATCTTTTAGTATGATGTGGGGAATGAGGAGAGGCGTCTAGGGTTCAATTTTCAGCTACAAAGGAGCAATGGATCAACGGGAAAAGCTCGCCGGGGTTGGGGAAAGAATCGGTTGCCGGAGGTGCTCCGCTAGGTATTTTGGAAATCTGATTTTACTGGATGTAGAGGACAGCAAGAGGAAGCTCTGGTGAAAATTTCAGATCAAAATAAGATCGGGAGTGACCAGGAGAGCTCGCCGAAGTTATGCCTGAAATACTGCCGGAATTACTGTAGCAGTTACTGATTATTAAATCCGAATTATTAAGTATCACCCATAAAATCGAAATAAATATCAAACGACCGTTTAAAAATCAGAGAAAAATCTGGAATGTGACCCACAGCCTTAGTAACACAAATAAAATATTATTACATAAAATAATAATTTTATTCGTGTACAGTAAATACTTTTATATTGTTTTTAATATCTTTTTAATTTGGAAAATACTAAAACAACCCCAAAAATTCTAAGACAATTCAGGGACTTTAATTAGGACATTTTGAGATCAAATAAAATATTTTGGTACCACCAAATATTTTATTTTTGTACCCACATATATTTTTATTTTGTTAAAGCTTTCGGAAAGGCTTTAGAAAATATGTAATTTGACAAATATAGAAAATTTCACAGAAATTCCCTTAGGTTTATTTATATTAAATAAGATAGTTTTAGCAAAACCAAATCTTTTATTTTGTCTCCAAACTATATTTTAATTGATGAGACTTTTGGAAAGATTTTGAAATCAGGATTTTAACAAATAATGGGAAAATTCACCGAAGTTCCTTGTGATATATTTTTTTAAAACAATTAATTCCAACTTAAATAGGGTTTTTTTAGGAAATAGTTTTAAGTTTTTCTAAAAATAGGCAAAAGTCTTTTTCTTTTGAATTCTAGAGAAATCCAGAAAATAAAGAGGAGACAAATAAACTTGAACAACCGATAAAAATAATAATTTTTTATTTTTTTATCCTATTTTTGAAATGAAAATTTGGGATGTTACATAGAGCTTGTTGATCGCATGACATGCAGTGTTGATGGCTTCAGCCCAGAAAACATCAGAAGTGTTATACTGATCCAACATTGTCCTTGCCATTTCTATGAGAGTTCTATTTTTCCTTTCAACCACACCATTTTATTGAGGAGTGTATGTGGCTGAAAGTTCATGCTTTATACCTAACTCATCACAGTATTTAACAATGTTAGTATTGACAAATTCAGATCCATTGTCACTTCTAATCTTCTTAATTGGGCAGTCAAATTCATTTTGAGCCCTTTTTGCAAAAGTTTTAAATATTTTTCCAACTTCACTTTTGTTTGCCAAAAAGAATACCCAAGTGAATCTAGAGAAATCATCCACAATTACAAGGTAGTATGAGTTGCCACCTATACTTGCATATGAGGTAGGACCAAAAACATCCATATGCAAAAGTTCTAGAGGCCTAGTAGTGGACATGATATTTTTAGCAGGATGAGTTAGCTACTTGCTTGCCAGCTTGACAAGCACTGCAAAGTTTATCCTTTTCAAATTTAACATACTTTAGGCCCACTACTAGCTCATTTTTGAAAAGCTTTTTGAGATTAGACACACCTACATGCCCAAGTTGTCTGTGCCAAAGCCAACCAAGTGAAACTTTAACAAGCAGACAAGTTGAGATGCATGAGGAGTTAGAATTAAAATCAACGAGGTAGAGATTTTGAAATCTGAAACCTTTAAAAATAAGCTTTTCATCTTTGTCAAGTATTGTTACCCCATTAATAAAAAAGGTACAATGGAATCCTGAATCACAAAGTTGAGAAACAGATAATAGATTAAAATTTAAGGAATCGACTAATAATACATTTTCAATAGAGTGATCATTTGAGATAGCTATCTTACCATTTCCCTTTACCTTTCTTTTACTGTTATCTCCGAATGTGATTTTGTGACTTGGATCACTCTCTTTTTCAACTGAGGTGAACATCCTTGAGGTGCCGGTCATGTGTTATGTGTAGCCACTATCAATAACCCAGTGCCGGCCACCACTCTTGTAGTTCACCTAAAAGAGTGTTCATTTCTTGATTTTAGGTACCCAAATGCTTTTGGGTCCATTAGTGTTTAGTCTGAACAACTTTGGGGCCAAATGGATTAGTAAGTAAAGACTTAGGCACCCAAATAGCTTTAATATTTTTGTCCAGATTAGAGGGGCCAACATATTTAACATTCATTTTACCCCTAAAATCCTTAAACAACATGTAATGAGCATCAACCATGCATCTTCTATTTACCTTAGCATATGAAGCACTAGCAAAGATGCAATTTTTAGAAGTATGATTGTCATTATGATAGTAACAGCATTGAGTCATACCCTTGATAAAATTTAGCTTAGGTTTTGACTGTTCATTCTTTCTGAGCACAGATTTGATTTTATAACCTAATCCCTTTTTACCCAGAATAATCTTTTGTTCCCTAAGAATTTTATCAAGAGTGAGACTACCAAGGAAGCATTTTTCTAGTCCTTTGTCAAATTTAACTACCTTGGATTTCAGCTCACTGTTTTCTGTTATGAGTTCTTTAGCATACAAAGCATTTTTGCAGTTTTTACTACAGATGCTAGATGAGCTAGGAATAAACATTTCATCAGAAAACATATCACAGTTAATTGAAACATTACAAGATGAAATACTTCTAGATTTGCTAATCTGCATCTCATTGTCAATTTCTAGCTCATAGTATTTATTAAGCAATTCATCATGATCTTTAACAAGTTGCATGTGTGTGGTTTTCAAAGGATCATGAGAATCAGTAAGAAGAGCATGATCAGAATTTAGTACAGAATAAGCATGTGAAAGTTTTTCATGTTCATCTATAAGCTCATTTTGACTAATCTATAGCACATCATACTTTTCTTGCAAGGTCTTAATGTCAGATTCAAATGCTTCAACTTTAGCAATAAGCAGATCATTCTTATTCATCAAGCTAGTAGCATTTTTCTTAAGAGCTTTATCTTTAGTAGTTTTAACACATAAAGCATCATTAATTTCTTTCATGATCTCTACTAGCTCTTCATAAGAAGGAGAATCACTCACCTTGTCTTCATCATTTCTGGCCATGATGCATAGTGGTAGTGAAGATGAAGGTGAAGGTGGTGTGGATTCATCCAGAGCCAGCCTCGCTAGTCCTTTGGACCTTGGCTCTTCTTCATCTGAGGAAGAGGAGGATTCTTCACTTGAGCTTTCTTCATCAGTGATCAATTCACCAATGTGTGCCTCCTTTTTCCCTTTTCTCCAATGTTTCTTGGAGTAGCTCTTCCTGCGGTAACTCTTCTTGTAGCTTCCTTGAGCTTTCTCTTCATCATTGTCATCCTAGTTCTTGCTTTTGCCCTTCTTGTTACTTTTATTTGGGCAACGAGTAGCTATGTGTCCTTTCTCATTGCATTCAAAGTAGATAATGTTAGAGAAAGGATTTCTTTTTGAGAAATAGTTAGATGACTTACCTTTGGCATTTACCTTTCTCATGATTTTATTTGCTAATCTCATGAGTAATTCCAGTTTTCTTAAATCTTCATCCTCTTCATAGTTTGAATCTTCTTCTTTTTCTTCATCAGAGGAATCTTGAACTTTTTCCTTGGCCTTGAGAGCTATGGACTTCTTGGTCTCAATTTCATCAACCAAGGTAAGCTCATGAGCTGAGATTTTGCCCAATAATTCAGTAGGTGTGAGCTTCTTCAGATCAGCACTATTGGATAGGTAAGTGATCAGGCTGTGATAGGCTTGAGGTAGAACCCTGATCATCTTCCTGCATACTTAAACATCATCAACTTTAGTTCCTAGACCTTTAAGCTCATTTATGATGGGATTTAGTCTAGAAAACATGTCATTAGCATTTTCTTGAGATGTCATTAGCATTTTCTTGAGGAAGCATTTTGATCTGATCAAATTTTTCTCTAACAACAAAGTATCTTTCCTCTTTTACATCAGAGGTACCCTCATGAATCTCTTGAAGAGTAGTCTATATATCATAAGTAGTAGAAAGATTGCTGACTCTATCAAAAACTTCAATGTTGAGACAAGAAAAGATAGCATTTCTAGCCTGAGCATCATATTGCAAATTTCTTATTTCTCCAGGTGTAGGTTCTGAGGATGAGTGTTGCCCTTCAGGTATGACATGTGGAGGCAAAGGTCTTTCTGTGACTCTACACACATCATAACTTACGGCTTCAAGATAGCACCTCATTCTAATTTTCCATACGCATACCCTTGGCCATTTTACCCAAGCAGTTAAGCTTTTAAAATGGGTAATCTTGCTCTAATACCACTTGAAAGGATCAAGTTGGCCTAGAGGTGGGTGAATAGGCAACTTTAGAATCTTTTAATTCTTAAAAAAACTTTTCTCAATAAAAATAGCAACAGAAAACATTTTGAATAGAAATTCAGCACAACTTTGTTTCAGTATGATCATAATTGAAGAAGAACTTGAAAGATTACAGACAATAAGATGAACACACAGAGATAAAGAAATATCAGAATGACTCAAGGGTTTTTCACCGACGTTCAGAGACCAATCTCCTACGTCCCCGTTAGAGCACTTCTTCAGAAGTATTGCTCCACCAAATAGCCAATCTCAATGGCTTTTGGTCTTTCACTAGCTTGACGTACTCTTCCACCACTCCGGTGAGGTGAGTCTCAACCTTTCACAGCAATGGTGGCCTTCCACAATCCCTTTTGGATAGGTTGCACCAACAACTTCTCTAACCGTCTAGGAACAACTAGTTCCAAGAGTAATAGACTATCCACAAGCCCTGTCTCTTGGTTTAGTAGCTAGATGCAAACTAGACTCAGCTTGGAGCAAGAACTCTAATTGTTCAGAATGAATGTTTGTGGTTTATGAGTTGAAGCTCAAACTCTTTGATGGAATGAAGGCTCAGGAATGCTAAAGATCAAAGAGATGTAATTGATTTGAAAGATGTCAACAGTGTTCAGAATGTCAAGGATGTGTATGTGCAAAGCTCTACAGTTTTTGGGAACTCAAGCACTGTATATATAGAGCCTGAACAGAAATAACCGTTGTACCTGCCATTTGCCCGTTGGGGTTGGCAGGATGGATGAGACAGGTCAACTACTGCCTCTTTTATAAGTATTTTAAGGTGTATGACTCATATGTTGAGATATATACACGCGTCGGACTGAAAATGTTAGTCCAGGGTACATAAGATTGGAGAAGTATTATTGTACCCAGTGTGACCCATTTGCACTGGACCGACAAAACCGATCCATCGTATACATGTACTGGTAAAGGAAAGTTTGTGCCGGACCGACAAAATTAGTACGGTGTACACATGCTTTGTTCTATTTGGATACCAGCAAAATAATGTTTGCGCCAGACAGAAAAAGTTGGTCTGGCGTAAAAGGGAAAGCCGCTGGTTTTTACCAGAGAAAATCACGTTTGCGCCGGACTGAAAATGTTAGTCTGGCGTACACCCAGAATTTTGGTCCGCAGCAAATGGCATGTTCTCGGTTAAGATTTGAGTAAAGTAATTCTTAACACGGAATAGAAATTTGTTCAGAGTAAAAAGACACCATATGCCTGACTGAATATAAGTCTAAATTCAGATCGGTCCGTCATGAACGGTGTACGCTCGGTTGAAATAAATCAGAAGAGGGTTCTTAGCGCCGGACTGAAAAAGTCGATCTGGCGTACATGGAGTGCGCTCGGTTAGAACTTGAAACTTGATTTTTCAGCGCCAGACTAAATGAAGTTAGTCCGAAAAAGAACTCTTTTTGGCTAAGTGAAGGGATATCTGGATTTTTGAGTGAGAGATGTGAAATGTCCTATGCTCCAAGTAATCTCAGTGATTTTTTTCATAAGAACCAAGATTATTACTTGTGTATAATCCCTCTTAATAGTACGGTTATTCTAGCTATATGGCTTGAATCAACTCCCAAGCCAAAACTAAAAATAAACACCTTAGCCTTGTTCTTCAAATATAGCTATTTTTAGCTTATACTAAGTAAGCTTCTTGATCATCAACACCAAAACCTGCATAATAAGCATAACTAAAAAAATAGGGGGCCTAGATGCTCTCACACATGTACTATCCTCTACTTCACTCGGATTTTCTGGTATTTCTTCCGAATGCTCAGGGTGTATGCTCTCATTAGGGTTTGGTGTAGTGCATGCAACAGGAGTAGCATTTAACTCTATAGGAACCTGAACTGTGGTTGATTGTCTTCTCTTTATTTTTCTTTTAGCTTTACGTGAAAGATTAAGCAAGCATGATATAGAATTGAATTCTTTACAAGATATCGTGATCTAAATATCAAAATCTAGCCCACAATAAAATCTATTCATCTAAGTCTTTTCGATCTCTTCTAACCCACAACATAAATATCTACGCTGAAATTCTTGGTAGTACTCATCCACAGTTTTACTACCTTGTTTTAGATGTTGCAATTCCTTCCGTAATTGGTGAACAACATACGGAGGAACAAATCTAACTCTCATAATTTTCTTCAATTTAATCCATGTGCTAGGGATGTCTTGATTTTTACGCATATAATCATTCCACCAAAGAGTAGCATGATCAGTAAATCCACTAGTAACAACCCTAACCTTATCATGCTCAAAAATTCCATATTTATCAAATGATTGTACTACAGCTAATTCCTAAGGTAGATAACCTTCGTGATCATATTTACCACTAAAATTAGGTACAATGAACTTACTTTTGGTACACGTGCTATGCCGTCGTACTTTCGGTGATGGTGAAGCTTTGCTCGTACGTTCTTCGTATCTCGGAGTGTGAACTACGTCTTCTCCTAGAATGTTGTTGGCCCAAGTACTACGACGTTGAGAACTTGCCATTGTTAGTGAAGGCAAGAAACAAACCACAAGTATATGTTCCTATCAACTACTATGTGCTGGTGATTCAAAGTCTCTCACACTCAAGTTTTTACCAAGTTCTTACCAATTCTTACCAAGCAAGCAGGTGGTAACCGACGACTGGTTCGTGATAAACACACTCAAGCTTGGCAAAGCGATTGCAAGGTGAACGATACCTACTTGGCTAGTAGAAGGTGGAGCTTGGACATGCAATATTTATTTCCTATGCAATCTGATAATTCTAGTTATTGTAATGATAAGTAATGATCCAAACTAGAATTCATAAGCCCTAGTTGCCGATCTCAAAGATATAAGCGAATTTTAAGACAACACACGCGCAAAGATGATGGAACTTAATGCAACCAATGGAATGAGATAAATAAGAATAATTTCAGCACCAAAGCTCGTGTTGCATACTTTATGGAGAGACGCTAGCTAATTGCCTCAGAAAAGGTAAAAGGGCACAAGATTGCTCACTAATTAATACAATTGCACAATATGAAAATAATGAACACAAATTAGGGTTTTTCTCAATGTAGTGCTGCCGGCCACTATTCTGTTTTCTTTTCTTATTTTTTTTGCTCTTTCTTTCTCTTTTCTTTCTTTGAGTGACTTTCGGCCAACACTATTATGAACAAAGTTTTGGAATCCCTAACTTGATGCCTCAAGATAGTATGACATGATAAATCAAGAATATGCAATGTATCAAGTAGAGCAGCCCTAAACAATATCAAATAGCTAATCTCAACTAGGATCAAAGTATTCGCAAAGGATGAATTGGTTCCTTGTAACATCCTATTTTTTAGTGCTTTTGCCAAAAATTAATTTAAATTAATTAATTCAAGGATTTGGGTTTTCTTTGGAGTTTTAGTTAACCTGACATTCCTTTCCATCAAAAAATGGAATTTATTCCATTCGCGTCCGGAAATTCCATTTTCATCCGGATATCGAAAATTCAAATCCAATTCCAAAAGTCTCTAAAAATTAAGAAACCAATTTTATTAGGTTACAAATATTCTAAAGTATTTTTGAGATTTTCCCAGAATTTTCAGAACCTTTTTACTATTTTTCCCAAGCCTATTTAATTTTCAACATTTAAAACTTAATTATTGTGCTATAAATAGTAATTTTATATTATTTAAAATTATTTATTTATGCTTTTATTGCTGAAACCGATATCTCCTCAAATTCCCATATTTAATAAAATTCATTTGCTAATTTTCGGATTTAATATGAATTATCAGTGGAAAATTAATTGTTTTCGGAATTAATAATTCTGTTTACTGTTCACTTCAACCCGATCCGTTTCTCCTTCCCGTCAGCTACAGTACGCCAGTTGCTACAGTGTCCGACACGCATTCAATTCATCCGTTTCACTCATTTACTCCGGTGATCTCGGTTACTATTCCGGCGAAAACTTCGGTGAGCGTTTTCCAACGATCCGCTGGTCTGATTGTCCTATAAATTGAACCCCAAGTTCCCATTCTCATTCCTCACATCCTCAACTTAAATTTGTTCCAATCCATCCACCAGAGCTCCGTGTGCAAGCCATTCTGTCTGAACTCTAGCGAATATTCGGTGAGCTCTCCCAGCTGTTTTCGACCTCCATTTGCCCTCAAATTTTTACTGGAGCTTCCTCTAAGTTCCCTTTACATCTGGGAAAATAATATTTTAAAAATTCTCATAGGAGCTCTGTCGGCAACCATTTCTTCTCTTAGCCCGGCGAAAGGTCAAATTTTGAATTCAAAATATCCGATCTCTGTCATCTTAAGTCCGATTGACCTTATTCTTCTTCCTAAATTCATATAAATTCAAGCTCTTTCTTCCTGTACTAATTTTATAATTTTTAGATTTTATTCATTTTCTTTTATTTATTGCTCGCTCCATTTTGCACGTATTCGAAGAAACTGTCGCCGTCGCCGAAGAAAGTGCCGATCTGCCGAGCGACCCTTCTCTCCTCATCAACTAAGGCAAGTCTCGATGACGCATGTTGATCCCATATTTTATAAATGCTTTACAATGTTTTACAATTTGCATAGCTATTTATTTATTTAAAAGATGATGTTAAATTTAGGTTGGTAGTTAATCCCAATTGTTATTACCACCATGTATTGAAATCCTTGACTGTTGTAACCCTAGGTTCTTGTGATATGTCATAATAATAATATGTTATGATATATTTTGTTTAGTGCACTAGATGTGCTTAAATGCAAAGTCGATCAAATACCTATAGATGGGTTACTTTGAAACTGTGAAAAATTATGAATTTGAAAAGTTGTGGCAATATGTATGCCACTGTATTTGCAAAATAAAAATGAAAATAATTTAGACTTGGGTGGATCGGTTTGTTTGGCAGGTGCAGATGGAGCACTGGTTTTTGTTGTGTTTGTGCCGCTCAAGTCAATTAAGGACCGACGCTTGTGATTGTCCATTCTAAGCACAACCGTACAACCATATGTCTAAATAGGTACGACCTGGCTAAATAATTTGTAATAATTTAACTTAGACTCGCCAGATGGTGGAATGTGGGTGCCAGATGGAGGCAAGTTTGTTTTTCCCACATGGCGCAAGAGGGGGCTTCTATACTGGGTAGATGGAACCCTAACAGCGGTGAAACCTCAGCGGGTGGAGTCAGGTTAGATTATTGCATTGTAAAAACATTGTCATGATCTCTCTGCCAACACACCAAAGGAAGTGTGCTTATTGCGCATGGCAACAAGAGACCATCATGTCTTGTGGGTAAAGCTATACACCTCTGCAGAGTATAAAACTATTCGAATAGCCGTGCCTACGGTCAAGGGCAAGCAAAGAATGCTTTCATATTGGTAGAATTTGTTTTTGGTTTTAAAAACTGATGTTTTGGGATCTGGGAGTGGTTAGAACTTCCGGATGTATTCCTGGCAGCTGGAGCCAGTCAGGTGGTTGGAACCTATTTTGAATCATGACAGATGGAGTCATGTGATGGTTAAACAAGATCTTTTAAAATGGGTGGTTAGAGCCTGTATACGGGTGTTGGTAGTTGGAACTTGCACTAGAGTTATAAATAATTTCAATTGTACAAATAATTGTTAAAACTGCTTTGTGAAAATTATTATTAATAATGTTTGTTAAATCTGGCTTTGTGCAAAAGAACCATATTATGCCATCTTTGGAAGGCCTTGCATCTTGCATATTTCCCCAACTTGCTGAGTACGTTTGTATTCATATGCTACAATAAATTCTTTCGTAAGAAGCTTTCCAAGATGCCATGAACGATGGTGAGTTCTACGATGTGGAGTACGATGAAGACAATCCAGAGAGCTAGGCGGACGTTTCTTTTCAGTCGACTGCCTGTGGTGTTTATTGGCTTTACCATTTTGCTTCTTATTTCCGCTGCTATAAACTTAAAGGTCATGTGACCTGGTTTTGTAATAATGGCTTTTCGACCAGTACTCAGTATTTATCTTTTCAATTCATGCTTTTCGGTTATGATTCATCACTGTGAACTGTGTGTACTAGCATTGATCTGGGACTAGTACAGAAATACACAGGGGATTCTGGATAGCAAATCCGAGGTCTCACATTCCCAAAGGTATGTGTACATATATTTTTGGGGTTTTATGGATGGTGGATGCTACTGGATTCAACCAACTCAAAGGTACAAAGCTAGAACACGAATTAAAGCAAGATACCCAAATTCAATGTTTCTAGGGCAGCAGAATTATTGCCAAGATTAAACCTTGAAAACAACCGAATTTGGATGGTTCACTATAGAAAGAATTGAAGCTTATGTGCTCAGCTTTCAAAAGAGTTCAAGAACATGCAATTTGGAGCTCGGGTGTGAAAGTTATAGCTTAAATATCCAAACACCACAGAATAGCCCCAATTTCAGTCTCCGTGTCCGATTCCGAATTCGACTTAAATTCGGTTTGAAAGAGTCCGAATCACAAAGGACACCCAAAAACGTTTTTGTAGAGGACTCTTCAAGGATTCAGGACAGGACAAAAACATCTCAATTGGAGTTCGAACGTGAGAATTATGATTAAAATACCGAATCGATCTGGATTGGAAGTACAACTTGCTTCATCAATTTGACGTCCAAATTAATCTAACTTAGGTATGGAATTAGAATCCGTTCCCAACTAGGTTTTTAGAGAGCTCATCCTCAGGTTTCAGGAAAGTGCAAGAACACAAGAATCCGAGTTCGTATGAGAAAGTTATGAACAAAAAATTGTACTGGACAGATTGAGATAAAAGCTACACAAAGGAAAAACGATCAGCAACTAAAACTAGGACCCTAATGGATCCAAACCTAACAAAACTCACTAAAATACCAGATTAAATCTAAGGTTGAATTTTTGTGGAGTAATTTTCAATTTGGGATAGAGAACAAAAACTAATCTAAGGTATTGAAATTCTCCCCGATCAACGAAAGCTTTTATACCACGTGACGAGGCTTAATGGAGGCCCGATCATTCGGTGAGATGGATAGCTATCGATTAGTAGAGATGACCCTCACGATCCAAGTTATGACCGAAACACGACCGATGCCAAGCAATCACTGAACCAAACTTCGAGTTGTTATCAACCGTGCCAAAACCCGGTTGACCTGATCACGAAGATCAATTCCTGCAAGCAATCGAAGAACAAGCAAGAACAAAGAAAAATAAATCTAAAATTGCAAATATAATTGAAGTATTGATGTGGGGTTCCGAAGCACGGTATTGCTGTTTATCTCGCCGAACAAGAGAATATCAAATAGTTTCACCAAGGAGAACTACAACTAAACAAAACCCAAGTTTCTAAGGCGGCGGCTACTGATTTTATGAGATGGAGGGACGTGAAAGGGTTGTCCTAGGGTTGTGTGCATCCAAGGTGGGGCGCACACAACTTGGGCTTGGGCCTCCTCACGCTTACAAGGCCCAAAATAGCCTAAAACAGTGATGTAGCTTATTGTTTTGATGATTTCGGCTGATCCACGATGAATCTAGGGCTAGGACTAGATCCATTTGAAATGTCTTATTGTAAGCTTTCAATCAAGTACAAGAACTCTCCAATTGTACTCTGTATGGCAAAGTTATGCTCATTTTACTTTAGACTGGTATCTGGAGGCCGAATTGGATTCGAGAATAAGATGGATCTGATAGCTCTATCTTCTTGGCCCATGGATGACGTGTTGGAGTTGGTCCAACTAGGTGTGGACGTATCCATAGTAGTGATGTCCTCATCATTTGGACTTAAGGTGCAAAAGTTATACATGTTTGAAGTGGCTCGGTTTACGAAATTGGCTGGAAATTGAAAACTTCCAAAGATGGAAAGTACGTCTTCTACTACGGGAGGCACATTTCCATTTTTCAGGAAGCTTTTGAATCCGTCCGCCTAACAAGTTGGGCCCACTGGCCAGAGGCTTGAATGCGCACGTGAGCGACGGTGACTGACAGACCGACCCCATGCTGTAGTTTCTCAAAGTAGAGCCGATGAGAGGCGAGCTCGCCTACGGTGATCTGGGGGTGATCTCGCCCGGCCGTGGGCACGGCGAGCAAGAGGGCACCAAAGCACACCCAGGGGTGGGCTTGTTCGCAGCTGGTGGTGACCGAAGATGGTCTTCCACCGTGCACCTACGGCGGCGCTCATGGCCGAGTGGTGGCTAGGGCTACCGGTGTTTGTTCATGCACGGGTGAGGGTCCAGCGAGCATAAGTGAATCACAGGGGTTCTATTTTACCTATTAGTTCGATCGAAGGATGGACGGGACGAGCTACCACCATGCACCGACTTCAGAGAAGAAAGGCAAGCGTGCGGCGGTGATTTGATCGGTTAATGCTGCATTAAAATGAGGGGAATAAGCAATAGATGCTCAAGATACTTCGACCAAAGTGAATTGAACAATGCATCACCAATTTAGCCGAATCGAGTTTCGTCCATTTTACTTGAAGCTTGCGGCAATGGCAGAACCGATCATGATTGTCGAATGCTCATTACTAGGGTGGGTGAAGGAGGATGAAGAGATTGTGGGGTCATCAGGAAGAGATCGGCCGGTATTTATAAGCAGGAGTAGTGGTGTAGCGGAGCTACTTCGTCCAGAGCTGTGGTGTGAAAATCGCACTAGCTTACGGTCGTGGTAGCGCGAGATCAAGGTTTTGGCAGTCATGGTAGTGATCGCTTGGCCAAAATTCTGTCATGACAGAGAGTGGGCAGGGAAGGTGGCTACGATCGGCTACATGAAGAAGAAGAAGGGGGCCAAGATTCTACCAGGTGGTATGTCGGGACCTGGATTTATGAATCCAAAACCCTTCGTGTATACCGAATTAGTCCATGATCACGCTAGTGCACACCATATCATACAATGAATTGACTAAGAAAGTAGAAAATTATTATTAAATAAAGCAACAGACCTTATGTTCAAAGTTTATACCACTATGCCTTAAGAGCTTAAGAAACAAATAAACTATTACAGCAGAAATAAAATAACTTGGGCCATTCGACATGCCACAGGCAATCGTCTAGGGAACGCCTTCCTAATCCACCTAGTCTCCATAGTACTCCTCATAGAACTCTGTATTTATTGGTGCTTCCTCATAAACTAATCAACAAAGGTGTATAGCTATGAGTACAAAAAGTACTCAGCAAGCCGCAGGAAAATGATGCAATATATTCATACAAGGCTTGACAAAGGATAGTCATATGGTTCTTTTGTAGGAAGCAATAACTTGAATTTAAATACAATAAATAGATTGAAAGCATATTTATGAAAACGATAATAAACAATTGGTAAATCAATGTGAAATTCTCGAGCATGTCCATAACCGCAGACACGGCTATTTGAATAGTTTTACACTCTACAGAGGTTGTACTACTTTACCCACAAGACATGATCATCTCCTTTTGCCTCTGGATTAACACACTTCCTTTGGTGTGTCGGCAGAGAGATCAGAACAAAGCCTTTACAATGCCTTGTCTAAACTTAGTATTGTCCACTAAGGTTTCGCTCCTCAGGGCCCCCTCTTGAGCCATATGAATCTACTCGTCCATCCCGGAACCCACACCACCAAGTGGCAGCACTCAAATTTAGACATTGCAAATTAATCAACTAGGTCTGTCCCATTCCAGACATGTGGTTGTACGTTTAGGCTCAGTTCAATGGCGCATAAGATTAAGTCCTTAAGTTTTCTCTATCAAGACATTCACATCCCAAATGTGCTATCAGCACCCCCTTTACTGCACGATCACTTGCCTGAGGGAAAACAATCTTGTTTAACCAAGACTAATGTCATACCCTGCCATGATACAACAAATTTTACAACAGTGGCTACCGGTCATAATTCAATATCTCATTATGTCAAGATTAATATTATTCAACATGTGATATGAATCCTATCGTATAACTAAGCATGTCTAAGCATAGCTACGATATCCCAATGTTGGTATTATGATCATGTCCAACTAATAATATCCCAACCTAGGGTTAACAATGGATACATGGTATTCCAATAATCAAGGTGACATAATGACAAATAGGTATATAGCTATTCCCAGTAATTAAACATTGTACAGGAATAGCATGCAATTGTATACAACAAAGTACTATTGCAAATATAGGATCAACATGATCAAAGGTACGACTTTCCTTGCTGATCTACTGCTGATTCTTGGTCTTCAAATTCCCCGTTTGCTCCCTCGAAATTAGCATCAATCGAAAAAAGTAACAAACAAAAATAAATAATAAACAGAGGCTCAAATAAAATCAAAATTGAAAATAAATGGCTCTGAAATTTAGAGCGTGATTTTAGAAAAATTTAGAAATTTGAATCGCCTCAATCAGAGTTCGTATGAAAGAGAATGGGCATCTGAAATATTAAATTCAGAGAAAATAGAAAAATAATATTTTCTGGAATTATTGTTCTAAAGAAAAACCTGATTTATTGTGTCATGCTGATGTCAGCTAGGGTTTTGGATGGATCGGGTCTACGACATAGCGTTCAACTCACCATGCACTCAGTGCACGGGCTGACATCGATGCTAGGGCTGAGGTGGCGATTACGTCAGCACTGGCGCGGCAACTAGAGCTGATGGGGAGTTGACGAGGCGGTTGATTTGGCGCAGATTTATAAGGTCGAGGTTGAGAACCAACTAGAAAAGAAAATTAAATGACTAAGGTCTGATCGTGGAGGAGAGTATATCTCTCATGAATTCTCCCAGTTCTGTTCTGAGCATGGTATAATCCATGAAGTTACACCACCATATTCTCCCCAATCAAATGGGGTGGCAGAGAGAAAAAACCGAACACTAACGGACTTGGTGAATACCATGTTGGAGAGTGCCAGTATGCCTAAAATGTGGTGGGGGGAAGCTATATTAACAGCAAATTTTGTCCTAAACAGAGTAATCACTAAAAAGTGAGAGATTACTTCGTATGAGGGATGGAAGGGGAGAAAGCCCAATGTTAATTTTCTGCGAACTTGGGGGTGTTAGGCAAAAATCAATATACCATTACAGAAAAAGAGAAAGTTTGGACCTAAAACAGTAGATTGTATTTTTCTAGGATATGCACATAACAGCACGGCCTATAGATTTTTAGTAGTAAAATCAGAAACTCCTGAGATTATTGCTAACACAATAATGGAGTCCAGAGATGCTTCATTTTTTGAGTATATTTATCCTATGAGATCAGCAGGTAGTACTTCACAAATTGAGAATAATCAAACTGATAATAATAATAATAATAATAATAATAATAATAATAATAATAATAATAATAATAATGTTGAACCTACCACTATTTCTGAACCAATAAGTGATACACTACCGGTAGAAGATATTTCTGAGGGGGATAACAATTTAGTCGCAGAGGCTCCTCATAGGAGCAAGAGACAAAAGGTTGAGAAAACCTTTGGCAATGACTTTATTGTATACCTCGTGGGTGATGTGCCAAAATCTCTTTTAGAGGCTTATGCACTACCTGATGTTGAGTATTGGAAAGAGGCGGTCCGTAGCGAGATAGATTCCATCATGGCTAACGGGACTTGGAAGATCACTGATCTTCCTAGTGGGTGCAAACCTGTTGGATGCAAGTGGATCTTCAAAAAGAAGATGAGGCCTGATAATATTGTTGATAAGTACAAGCAAGACTTGTGGCCAAGGGTTATACTCAGAAAAAAGAAGAGGATTATTTTGATACTTATTCTCCTGTTGCCAGATTAACCTCCATTAGAGTGCTCATTGCATTAGCTGCTTCCAATGGTCTACACGTCCATCAAATGGATGTAAAGACAGCTTTTCTTAATGGAGAGTTGGAGGAAGAAATCTATATGGAGCAACCAGATGGTTATGTGATTACCAGATAGGAAAATAAAGTGTGCAAATTATTAAAATCTTTGTATGGCCTAAAGCAAGCACTTAAGCAATGGCACGAAAAGTTTGATGAAACTTTGACATCTGCTGGTTTTGCTTTTAATGAGGCAGATAAGTGTGTATACTATCGTTATGGTGGGGGTCAATGTAACGACCCCCATTTTCGCATAAATGCAAAAATGGAAATCTCATGTGCATTCTGTACTAGTCCCATGATCAGTGGCTAGTACGCACATTTACAATATTGATGTCACATCCATACATAATGTACATATATTTCATTAAGTAAACTCTAGCTTATAAACCAAAAGTACATAATTGTTGCATCGAAAAAACCAAAAGACTTGTAGCTTACCCAATACTCCCTCAAGCAACTGACAAGGTACAACCCTAGAAAAATTCATCATCATTCCCGAATCCTGCATTGAAATAAATACCGCCAGGGTATTCTGACTCTTCTCCTAAAAATAACAACAATAGCAAGTTGAGTACTTTATGTACTCGCAAGACTTGTTCAAAACCTATAATATATGCAGTCTGAAATCAAAAGAAAGGCTGCTACAGTTGATTTGCATAAAGCCAATTTGAATTGTAAATACTAAATAATAGATTACAAATGGAATTTCAGTAAAAGCAATTTGACAGGTTAATAAAATAACAATAAATGAGCATAAGTAATTGAATCCGCGCCTTTAGGGCGCGATTATCACAATGAACCATTCCCTGCCAACACATAACCATCCATCCAATAATCCAATCCTGTCATTATCATTCCTTGCCAACATGTGGCAAAGCAAATGAAACCAAGCCCTTTTGAAAATAGCAAAACATTTAACTAGTGTCAGTTCACCAAGTTTCCCATAACCGAGGGGATGGCTAATCAATTAGATTTACACTCTGCAGAGGTGTACAGCTTTACCCATAAGTCATGACCTTTTCTTTTTGCCGCATGCACCATCGGTGTGTGGCCAAAATGTTCATGACGAAAACCTTTACATTACCTTGGTTAACTTTTGCACCAGCACAGTGATGTAACACTCATACTATGCAGCAGAAGATGTGTGTACCTAGTACGACAAAAGGGTGACACACCATTGTCCCACTTCTCCCCATGACGGTAGCAGAAGATATGTGTATTAATACGACAAATCCATGACGGTAGCATAAGATATGTGTATTAATAGGACAAATGGTGGTACACCAAATTGTTCCACTTCTCCCCATAGCATGGCGTACACACCGCTTCGGCCTACCAATGTGCAAAATTAAACTAGATAACTTAATTTGATTTAAGGCTGCCCCATCCCAGTACTTGTGGTTATACGGATTTTTCTTGGATCATACAACACTACATTCAGTCCTTAATCCGATACGGGCGATACTTCACCCTACACTACGTGCATTTCCATCTGCACAACCGGATATTGCCAATAATCACCCGCATCAAAACCATAGTTTTATTTTTGGGTTTTTAAGAAATTACCATTGATCCCATTAACCATCATCATGTCTCAATAATTCCAATGATCAGTTTATCCAATTTATTCATCCCAAATCTAAAGCATGGCTAAGCATGATTTTTAAATCATATATACTCATGATGACATTATGTATTGTCTAACCTTATTCTAGGGTTATCAAGGTTCACATGTCGATACTTATCAAGGAAGTTTCATGAGTCAACAGGTATATCTACCAGTACCTCAATATAGCGAACTTATAGAAAATACGCGCATGCATAAATTGATTTGGTAAAATAAAGTGAAAATTAAACACTGGGATCAATATGATCAAAGGGGGTGCTTGGCTTGCTGACTGTCGTCAAAGTTGATCTCAAGGTCGTCAGTGTTCATATCTGGGACGTCGGGTTCTACACACCGTTCGACGATAAGAAAGCAGATAACAAACTTTAATAAGGACAAAAGAAATCAGACAAAAATCAAATAGAGACTCGCTTAGGAGAACAGATGTGATTTAGGGTTAGGTTCTTATGATTTATGTATTCGCTTCTTAAACTATCTTTATTTTTATATTATTAGTAGTGTCTAAGTTAAGGTGGTATCATAACTTCTTATTTTTATAGATCAGTCTTATTTATTTTACGAATTCAAGAAGCTAAAATCATATGTTCTTGTGCTTATATTTTTAGAATTCTAGATGCTAAAATTATTTGGATTAATAGAATTAGGACATTAGTTATCATGTTATATGTTATGTATGAATAGTACTTAATCTTCAACTGACTTGCATAAGAATTCGTTTTAAAAAATATATATATACACACTAGATCTGTTAGGTTGGGCTATTGGTTATATATTCTGATTTTTAAGAAGGTTTCGGTGAAACAAATATCTTAAGTATTAGTCTTTCTAATATTACTAAGTTTGTTTACTTGTAGAACGGATTTCTGATATCATAATGCCTAGGGTTATTTGGGTGACAGGATTTATATGCAAAACATGAGGAAACAAGATTATTTCTTCATAATAAGGTAGTCTATACTTTGGGGAGAAATCCTAAGCTGATTTCATAAATTTCAGGATTTAAACGAGATGTTCTATTCATTGCTGAAATAGCTTAAATGGTATTAAGGTTTCCAATGGCCATAACACGGTATTGAGCTAGCAAGATTTAGATGCAAAGCAAATTGTAAAAAGAATATATTTTCATATTATGGTAGAACATATCTCAAGGATCATTTCTGTACTATTCTTCATAAAATTTGCATTTAGACGAGATGTTTTACAAACTGCCAAAAAGGCTTAATCGTTTTTAAAGTTCAGAAATCATAATACTTAGGGTTATTTTGCTAGCAAGATTTATATGCAAACCATTATATAATGAACTTGTTTCTTCATAATATGGCAGTATTAACTTTGTACAGCATTTCTAAACAAATTTTATAAATTTTACTATATAGATGAGACACTTTATTTGCTAATGAAATAGCATCAATGACAATAAAGTTAACATTGTAACTAGACGGATTTCGCTTCGTTTCTGGCTAAACTACTCATGATCATTCACTCATTTTTCTGTCATTAACAGGGTATGATCCTAGAAGCGTTTTTAGAACTAATTTTGTATTATTTTGCTTTTAGTTGCGATAAATTATACATACATATATTGTGGTGATTTGCATTTCTTTTTATTAAAAGAATGTAAACTATGTCTTATTCTAAATATTTGTATATATTTGGGTTGCGGGCAGCCTAAGGATTCCAATAAAATTTATTTCATTCAATTCTGAGTCTGTTTGTAAAATTTTTGTATATAGCATATATTTAGGCCCTTTCTTTTAAATTTGAATTTAAAATTCATCCATAGATCTTTATCAAAATATTTTTGTATAATCTGAAAGTACTTTATTTTAGATGAATTTATAATTTTGTTTCATCACATTTGGATTATAAATACAAAAGTTATGCACAAATGAAGTCAGCTCGGCTGGATAATACACTAAAATGGAAAATACGTTTTCACAGCATGAAAACGCCTTTACCCTTTGAACTGGAGTTGCTCACGATTGGCTAACAAAAGGGGCCCACCGAGCGGTGTCTGTGTGTGGAGGGAGAGGCGACTAGTGGGTGACAAGGGGGACCCGCAGGTCATAGACCCGAGAACAGGGGAAGCGGCTTCCACGGCTGCCGGCGGCGGAAGGACGCCGGAGATGCCGAAGCGGTGGCACGACAGGGACCAGTGGGTCAGTGCACACCTAGGGGAGGTCTCAGGGCTACCGGTGGCGGCCGGAGTTGGTGCGCCACCGAGAGGAGGCGACGACCGAAGAGGTGATTCGTTGGAGAAGATGAGAAAGGCATTTCGGTTTGAATTGGTAGCAAACTAAGCATCAAAAGATACTAAAGGTTTCATTTTTGCGGTTAATTGGCTTAGAGACTCACCGAATTACCTTGCCCACGTTGGCCGGTCGCGGAGAAGAAGGGCCACAGTGGCAACCGATTTTCGCATGAAGAACTCCAAATGTTTTTGAGGGCTTTTGATTGTTAGAGGATTATGATGCTAAGGCTTGAGGCAATTTGGAAATGAGTTGCTTAATTACTCGAATTGATTTTGGCTCAGAGCTTCAAGCTCTCGGTCATGGCAAAACTGGAGTGGCTCAGAGGCCTCTCGGTTGGAACTAGCAGAGGGGAAGTGATGCGCGGCTTCTTACGAATGTGGAACGGTATTTATAGCCGCGGATGGGGAAGGTAAGCCCTGCCCCAGGGATGAAGTCGACCAGATGAGTTTGGCGTGGCTGTGCTGGCATGAGAACAGGGCGATGATAAACTTGTGCAGCATGAATTGCGGAGAAGGCGGTCGCGTGGCGGAGTCGTGGCAAGCCGGAGTTGGCTGGACGCTGCAAGCGGTAGGGGATGACGCGGGCTACAGCTCGGCGACGAAGCTCTGCTTCGGCGCTCCAGAGGCCAGAGGAAGAAGAAGGTAGGGCATGGAGGATGACAGGCGGGCCAGCACACGAAGCTGGGTCCACATGGCAGCGAAGGAAAATGGTGGAGCGAGCAAAATCGAGTCTTGACTAAGAACAAAAGAGAGTTGGGTTAAATGAATCAGTTACCTATATTCTCTAAAAATTAATGAAGAATTTACTGTGTGTACTAGAGATAATTAATATTATCCAGTAAAATGTTCAGCTTGAGATATTATGCGTAGAATTTATAAAAATTATGACAAGCTACTATGCTCAGAATTGGGTTTTCTGTTTTTAATTTATCAGAGGACTTATATCTTTCCAAAAAAATTTGAAACTTTTTATAGGATTTTATCTAGACTACATAAACCTTCAGTAAAAATTTCAATTTAATATATTTTGTATTTAATTTATAAACATTCTGACATTAAGATTCTCATATTTTCAGGAATTCTTTTTTTTTTGAATTTTTAAATATATTAAAATTGATTATTTATTTTTAATATTTTTTTCTGTAGATGTGTTGATCCAGAGTAAATATAATATAGAAAGTTCAGATCGAATTAATGCAGTATTATTTTTATTTAAGTCTGACAAATTTACTGTTGCTAGTCTAGAAACATTAATTAGGCTTTTATTGCATAATATGATTACTTTGATTTTAAAATTAAGAAGTAGGATTCTAGAGATCTCTCAAGATTATTCAGGGATTTTTATACATTTTATTAATTTAAGCTTTTGTTATTGTTATTCATCTATTACTTATAAAGATTTTCCATTAGAGCAAAAATCAAGGAAAATCCAGAAAAATTCAGAAAATGCAAAAATAGCATTAATAAATATAGCAAAATTATAGAATTTTAATTTCTTACTTTATTTTAATTTTGGGATGTTACAGTCAAGGTGTTATTTTGTGTTTGTATGTTGATGACATACTTATATTTGGGACAAACACTGCTGTAATTGACGAGATCAAAACTTTCTTATCTCGATGCTTTGATATGAAAGACTTGGGAGAGGCAGATGTTATTCTGAATATTAAATTGATTAAGAATGAGGATGGGATCATTTTGAACCAATCCCATTATGCTGAGAAAATATTGAGTCAATTCGGCTTTGAGAATTGCAAAATTTCTCCAACACCTTATGATCCAAGTGTTAAGCTTCGGAAAAATCAAGGGTTAGGGAAAGATCAATTGAGATTTTCACAAATTATTGGGTCCCTTATGTATCTAGCTGGTGCCACAGGACCTGATATCTCATATGCTGTGAGCAAATTGAGTCGGTTTACATCTAACCCAGGAGATGATCATTGGGAGGCACTTGAAAGAGTGTTGCGCTACTTGAGAGGCACAACATCTTATGGAATTCACTATACTGGATATCCTTCTGTTTTAGAAGGATATAGTGATTCTAATTGGATCTCTGATGCGGATGAGATCAAAGATACAAGTGGTTATGTTTTTACCTTAGCTAGTGCTGTTGTTTCATGGAGGTCTTGCAAACAGACCATATTAACGAGATCAACCATGGAAGCTGAACTCGTAGCACTAGACACAGCCACTGTTGAGGCCGAATGGCTTAGAGAACTACTGTTGGACTTTCCATTGGTTGAGAAACCAATACCGGCGATCTTAATGTAGTGCGATAACCAAACAATGTTGACTAAGGTTATGAGTACTAAGGATAACATGAAGTCCTCCAGACATATGAAGCGTAGGCTAAAAACTGTCAGAAAATTGAGAAACTCTGGAGTTATTGCTGTGAATTATATTTGTACTAAGAAAAATTTGGCAGATCCTTTTACAAAAGGACTTGCAAAGAAGGTGATTTTCATTGCGTCTATGGACATGGGCATGAGGCCCGTTTGAGTTACACCACAACAGTAACCCATATCTTCTTGACGAAGATCCTGTGAATTAGGTAATGGGAAAAACAAGTTGATGTTGTAACAAGAGAGTACATATTATTAAATTGTACCCGTGTCCTAATAGACAAAGTACTCTCAACTGTACGGAAGGTTGGCTTAAAGCCTTAATGTATTCTAGTGTTTAAAAATAAAGGTATTGGCCTACAAGATACCTATAATGAATACACCTACTTGAGCTCAACTGTGAGGTCGCGGTTCACGAGGATTAGGCATTCTCTAGAAAGCTCATGAGCAGATAAGGGAGCATGACCATATAAAGCTCCGTTTAGATGTGGTTTATTGATAGCCTAGTATGAGTTGTGATTTTCAAGTGAAGTCTGATCACGAAAAGCTATGAATTCAAGGCATAGTCCATTCATCAGCTGTGAGAGGATGAACCTTGCTAATCTAGGTGCAAGTTCAACCCGTACGAGACTTACACCAAAAGACTGGTATATTAACAACACATCATATAGCGATCTTTATTATCTTTTCTGCTGTTTGCTTTGGAATTGGTGGGGGATTGTTAGAAATTGGCCCATTGGGTGGCCCATTTCCTTTAATTCCAAAGCATACATGGTTTAGTACTATATTGCCTAGCCAAGTGGAGGAAAGACAACTTAAAAGGTGGAGTGCTTGCCACGTCTTGAATAATGACACTTAGTATGAGAATGGCATAGGGTGTACAGTGGCTAAAACACACACACGCACGCGCGCACTCGTTCGCGTATTTTCGCGTGAAAATTCGCGTGACTTGTGACTTGCGACGAGCGACCACACCGCGTCGTAGTGTGTCTCCACCTTTTGTTTTGCTGAACCTTGCAATTATCTTTCCATTCAATCTGTTTAAATGCGATTTAAACATCTGTTTTAATTCGGTGTCTTTA
Source organism: Otatea glauca (assembly GCA_036346275.1). NCBI lineage: Eukaryota > Viridiplantae > Streptophyta > Magnoliopsida > Poales > Poaceae > Otatea > Otatea glauca. The sequence continues at coordinate 723,012 of CM070712.1, forward strand.
TGCAGTCAGTTACTAGTGAGTTAATTGATATTATGTGGTCAGTTACTAGTAACTACCGCGTTTAACTGACATAATGTGGTGAGTTACTAGTGCGCTTCTATATAAACTCCTGGAGACGTCTAGGAAATAGACACTGAATTTCTCCTCCATTCTTCCTCCTCATCTCTGGATTGCTGTACTGTTGTGTTGAGCTGTTGAACCTCGCCGGTCTTCCTCCTCGGCGTGCACCGTGAAGGAGGGTGAGCGGTATCTCCGAACCATTGCCGTAGAGTTCACCTGCACGGGGCGGTAATAAGGTTTCTGGGCAACGCATCAGCGCGACCGCTCTGCTTCTTCCTCGACATCGACTACTTCCACGACTGCGTCTGCGCTGCTTCCTATTCTTCAACAAGCCCAACTGTAAGTAGTTCGTGTGATAGATCAACTACGTTAATATACAATTTCTGAGCATTTTCTAAAGTACAATGTATTATCTGTTGTTTTATGTATCTCTAGTCTTATGTTACTTTTGCCTCGATATAAAATCTGAAATAAAAATATTGCACCTATTTCCAACACCTTGTTCCTTGGTTGCTCTCAGTTCGGTCCAGAGAAGACAGTCAGCGCAGGAAAGAACAGAGCTCGCGATGCTACAGTATGCAGACCTGTAGCAGCGCCAGGAAAGAGATTGTCAGACCCAAAAGAAAACGAAAAGAAAAAGAAAGAAAAAATATATAATATATAATAACTTTTTATATATAATTTAAGATTCAGATTGCTGATATTTTTCAGTAATTTGGATTTTTATTTTTCTTTTGAAAACTAATTTTAAAAATTGAAAAATCCTTTCTTTATTGCTTTATGTGTTTTAAACATTCCAAAATTTTGTTCTCCCTTGTACGAGCTCCGCTTGAGGCGATTCAAATATCTAAAAATTTATAAAATTGAGATCTATTTAATGGTTAATTTTATTTGATTTTGAGAATTTTTTTGCTTTCTGTTTTGGTGTTTATTTAGTGTTTTCTCTCGATACGTATAGACGTCGAAGTGTTTGGAGTGTCTAAGTTTTCCTTTGATCATATTAAGTCCAGTTTTATAAAATTTCTATGTTTATTTAAATTATTGCATGTTATTTCATGTGTACAATTGATTTCAATTTAGTTTGGGATCTAGTTATTCAACCCAATTGGAATATACCTACCTTGTCATTTGTATGCTATAATTATTTGTCGTCCTAGGATGGTTCATTATTAGTTGGTTGTTAATAGATGCCAGCGTGGGTTGGTTAGACCGTGTATACTATGCTTAGCCATGCCACGTTAACTCATCTCTTTTGAGATATCAAAATCAATCTTGACTAATGGAATATAGAACATGTTTATAAAATTGGTGTGTCAGGTGTTGTCACACAACGAAATTTAGTTGTAGTGGCGTGTGTCACGAAACGATGTTTACATGTTGATGGCATGTGGTGCATGATAATGAACTGGGCTAGTAAATAATTTATATTGGGGCAAGTGGTAAGGGGTCGTGTGCCAAGGTGGTTCAATATGGTGGTTGAGTTGTAGAAGTCTTGCCTTAGTCAACCTATGGTCTTAACCTTGTAAGCCTTTGAACTGAGTCAAACATGCAACCACATATCTGGTATGGGACGGACCTAACTAAGTATGAGTATTGATGTCTTGACATGTGATACCTCAGACGGATAATCACATGGATGTGTGGTTACATGGAAGTGTGGTTATGGCGGATGATGTGGTGTACTTCAGTCTCACATCAATCCAACGGCATGTCGGTCCTATACTTCACCTCTGCTGAGGAAAGGGATAGTGCATGGCTTACCGGGAGGATCAGTGTTAGCATAAAGGTTTTTGAAAGGTTTTCTCATGATCTCTCTGCCGACACACCAAAGGAAGTGTGTTAATTGCAGGCAACAAGATACGATCTTGTCGTGTCCGTAAAGTGCATAACCTCTGCAGAGTGTAAATCTATTTGGATAACCATGTCGGTGGTTATGGACAATGCTCGAGAATTACAGTCAAAGGTTAGATTATAAAAAATGAAGCTTGAAAATGGAGGTGTAGGCCATGGAAGGTTTGGAATATGATTTTGGGCTGTGAGCCAGTTTTCTCTTGAGAAATACTTGAAAGTAATTATTTATTGTTATTTGTTTTACTGTCTTTTCAATATATTTATTGTATTCATTTGCAAAGGCTGCTTTATTGCAAAATAGCCATATCAGCCATTCCATTGGAATAAGCCTTGCATATAGTTATGTTAGAATTGCATTTTGTGCACAACTTGTTGAGTGCTTCATGTACTCACCCTTGCTAACAACAAAATCACCAATTGAGGAGTTTACACCAGCTTTGGAGGAGTGTCTAGAGAGGGAATGTCTAGGGTGCGAGCCTTGTCAGTTGCCTGTGTTATACTGTGGGGTTTGTCTACATTTTCTTTCCCGCTGCAGTTTAAACTTGTTATCTTCAGTTTAGCCTTGCGAGGCATAGTCATATAAGTTGACCATAAAGTTAGTCAAAAGGTTTCACTACTACAGAACAATACATCACTACCGGCTCCAAAATGCCATCACTACTGGTTATTGGAGCCAGCAGTGATACTCGGGATTATCACTGCCAGCTCAGGAATCGGCAGTGATAAGGGTTATCACTGCGAGTTCGATCTACAACCGGCAGTGATATTGAACTATCACTGCCAGGTCAAACCAAAATCAAGCAGTGATAGTTCCATATCACTGTCGGCTCGAACTAACAACCGGCAGTGATATACCGTGCACCAAATGTTTTTATTGCATATTTTTTTGCATTATAAATTTTTATACAATATTTTTCTACAATGTATTAATATAGTATATCAAGCATCGTTAGATCATAATTCAAATATATTAAAGCATCAGAATATTTGGTTTTTACAATAGTCTGTTTACAAATATAATTTGACTACATCTCATTCACTTTGATTTTGCACCAACTCCAGTAGAAGGTGTCGATGTAGGCATTTCACATGTCAAGATCGAAGGAATGAGGCGATGAGGCTACTTGTGGAACTCGTCTTTTGGATTGATGACCTCATCATGAAAGTTTCAGTGATCTGTTCTTGAATTATTGGTTCTCAGCTTGGAGCGCTGTTATTGAAGAAATGAGAAAGTTAATTAATGATGATATATGTTAAATGAAAGAAAAGTAGGCATCAATGTGTAATTATATACCATGGCTTCGTTATAGCCGACACTCTCCGTGGCAATTAAATGTATATTTGTACATACATAGTATGCACGTAAATTGTTTCCCTAGTTCTGCCTCATGCATGGAAAGTCGGTTATTATTTGAAAATCTTTCTTGTAGGGACGATACCGAACACTTTTCTTACAATATCATGCGAATGCCCTATGAATGATTTTGAATAGTAATTAAACTTGAATGCAATAGAATGGAATATTACTATAGCAATAACGCAGCGATCGAGTTTACCAGTTCAGCATGTCCAAAAACCCTTGTTATAGATTAGTTGGTTTTCTTCGCGAATCCAAGACAAAAATCCTGCTAGCATATAACTCAATAACGAGGAGGACCTAATGAAACCTGCACATATATGTCAACGTAGCCCATTAGTCACACATCGTGTTATGCAAAAATAGTAAAACGATATTAAAAGTAGGGAAGTAGTACTTAAAGTTATAGGGTAAAAGTATGGAGGTTTCGTATTACAGCTTAAAAAATGTATTAAATAAATAGTCATCAATATACTGTGGATAGTCCTTTACAATTTTCTCGTTGACAAGCCCCGGATCTAGAAATGCTAACTTGTCATTGCCATTTCTTCTACATGTATGTATCTCCATTCTACATAAGAAAGAAGTTAGACATGCAATTAAACGGTACAAGAAAGTACAATGATATACATAGAGACTTACAAAGTCCACAGTTTGAGTATATTTACGCCCAGGGCATCTTGCTGGTACTAAATATACAATTCCTCGAAATCCACCCAGAAGATGTTATCCCCATTGTGAAAATTCGACTCTGTGTATCTGACTGGGAACGCCTCCACACCATCATTGGACCCTGCATGTACCACTGATGGAGACACCGTAGCTATGTTGTTAGGTGGTCTAAATGAGCTGGTTCAACCAGCGGTTTCCCCAAAAAGAACTTCCTCCTTAGACCTTGCTCGTGAGCACCATCTCGTTGAGTAGCATCTCCTTGAGTTTCTGACCTCAACGCGTCGACACTAGCTGCCTTCAAGTATTGCTTTCTGGAGATGCGCTCGTAGTCTGACATTTCGTAAGGTTCAGAAGCCCGCCCCATCTTTTTCACTTTTCTCATACTCAAGAAAAACTTCTGTGCATTAGCATCAACTTTAGTCTTCTCAGGTGGTGGCACCTTTTTGAAGTGAGATGTTACACTAGCGCTTATTTGTTTTTTCCGTTCTTCTTCAGTCATCTCAGTTGGTAATTTCTTCTGAGGTTGTGCTCACTTCACAGATGACTAAGATTTCTTAGATGACGGTGCCGACTGCCGAGTTGGTGCTGGTGTTCAATTTTTTTAGATGTCGGCGGAGGAGTTGGACGTTTTTTGGGTGGTGCCAGTGGAGGAGTTGGATATTTTCTGGGTGGTGCTGGTGGAGGTGTTGGACTATTTCTATGTGGTGGAGACTAGGGAGGGAGGTCTCCGTGTGGATAGTGTGGCTGATCATCATCATCTTTGTCGTCCTCATCGTCCGAGCCAAACTTAATCAGGCTCTTACTCCACACGAGGAAGCCAAGCACATTTTCTCCTAATTTGTTTTTTCTGTCCTCGCTAGGGATCTCTACATCCATTTTAAGGTATTGGCGGACTACACTATCCACTTTGACCCTGGCGAATCCCGACGGTATCGGGCGACAGTGCAAAACCTGCGAGGAGTCACAAGGCCAAGCCTTGCCCTCAGCCACATTGATGGTAATGCCATTTGCGAACAAATACAGCTTGCACGATGTCGGTTCTATGATGTCATCCACAGGAAAATGGAGTCCATGTTCTTCAGGAATCCCTGTGGACGCGCAGTTGCTCTTACGAGCATCAGGACTGAAGAGTTGTGTAACATCCCAAAATTTGGCCTATAATTTCACTTATGTGCATTTTGGTGATTTTCTGAATTTATTGGATTTTTCCAGAAATTATTTGAATTTATTTTAATTAAGTATATTGAACCTTTAGTGAAAACTAAATGTATATATAGATAAAGTTAATATAAAGTTTTACCAAAAATATTTTATTTGAGCTCAGAATGTCTCAAAGTATTTATGAGAATTTTCCTCGATTTTTCCTGATATTTTAATTGCCTTAAATGAATTAATCTAATTTCGGGAATTATTTTAAATCAAAAAGCTTTTGAAAATCTTGGAACAAGATCTTGGGCCAAGCCCAAAGATCGCGTGCACGCCCATCGCGGTGCGCCCGTCACCCCGCTTTCCGCGCGTGTGACCGTTGGATCTTCGTCGGACCACGCGATCGCGCCACGCCTCGGTAAAACGATGGCAACTCGGGTAAGCGTCGGCCGTTGGATCAGGTTTGTTCGGTTGAGATCGCGCCGCGTGTGCGTTAGAGCGTTAGCCGTTGGATCGTCGCCCGGATGTACGCCGCGTGTCGAGCATCGGCACGGGCGGCGTTGCAGCCAGTCGATGTGCGCCGCGTGTCGGGCGCGTGGCGCCGTGGGCCACGTCCACGGTGGACCAGAGGCGGTCCCATGGACCGAGTCCATGGACCAGGCGACGTGTCAGTGCCTGATTGGTCCGAGTCAGGGCTGACGTCAGCGTTGCGCAATAAAGATCTTTTCCAATAGAAAAATAATTCTGAAAAATCAGTTATTCTATTTTCTGTATTTTCTGTATTTATTCAAACTTCAAAAGGCTATATCTTTTGCATTTTAACTCGGATTTGAGTGATTCAAATTTCTAAAAATTTATAAAATCAAGATCTATTTATTGGTGAATTTTATTTTATTTTTGAAGTTTGGTTGCTCTCTATTTTGGTGTTTATTTGCTATTTTGGCATCGTTTCGTGTAGACGTTGAACTGCTCGGTGATCCGGAGGAAGATTCATCGCTTCAAGACCCAAGCTCAGAGCAAGACCAGCACCTACTCCAAGGCAAGTTGTGCTTTGATCATGTTGCACCTAATTTTCACCAAATTGCTATTTTGTCTATTAAACTTTATGCATGATAATTTATGTGTATAAATGATTTCAATTAATCTGGGAATTAGATAATATGCCTATTTGAATTAAATCACACCTTGTCAATTATATGCCATGATCTATTTGTCACCCTAGGATGTGGAACTATAGTTGGTTAATATTGATAATCAACATGGGCTAGTTAGACCATCATAGATTGCTTGGCCATGCCACGTCATCACATGTGTCCGAATGTTGATACTTAATCTTGACTAATGGAATATGGAACAATGTTTATGAATTGGTGTGTCATGTCTTTCGTCACCGTGATATCAAGTTGTCGTGGCGAGGAGGTCACACATCTAGATTGAAATGTTGATGGCATGTGGTGCTTGGTAATCAACTGGGGTGGTAATGATTTTAGATTGGGGCAAGTGGCAAGGGGCAGTGTGCCAAGGTGGGCCAGGGATGGCAGGGGTATGTGGAAGTCTTGCCTTAATCACTTTAAGGACTTAACCTTGCAAGCCTTTGACCTGAGTCCTTCTTGCAACCACATGTCTAGAATGGGACAGCCTAGCTGAATAATTTGTGAAACCTAGATTTGATCTTGTCGTGGTGAGAATAGTGAGTCCCGGTTATGGTTTAACTCACATGGCGCAAGAGGGGCCTGTTGTGGTGGTTTAACCCTTGTTGTTGAAACCTTAGCGAGCGAGATTGGGTCTAGGTGTAGCATTGTAAAGGCTTTGTTATGATCACTCGCCTTGGTGGTGTTTGGTTGTATCGTGTGGGTAAAGTGCATAACCTCTACAGAGTGTACAATCTATTCGAATAGCCGTGCTCACGGTATTGGGCAATGCTCGGGAATTACAGTTAAGGGTTAAACTTTTGTTAAACAAAAACCTATTGGGATGACAAGGTGCCATGGAAGGTGGAAAATAATTTAGGATTGAGAAACTTGGTTACTTCAGAAATGCTGAATTTATTAATTACTGTATTTGTTTTACTGCTTTCCAATCTATTTATTGTATTCTTGTTAAATGTTGCTTTATTGCAAAATACCCTTATTAGCTATTCCTTTGGATTAAGCCAAGCATATAGAATATTAGACTTGCATTATTGTGCACAACTTGTTGAGTGCTTTATGTACTCACCCCAACAACAACTTTAGAAGAGGAGGAATCTACGCCCTTCGTGGAGGAGGATTATATGGATGCGAATGCTTAGGGTCCGAGCCTCATCAGTTGCCTGTTGCGAACTGGAGCGCCACTGCGTTTATTCTATTTCATTGCTTTTCATTGATACTTTTATTTAAGCCTGTGAGGCATTATTCATGTAAGACAACAGTTATTATTAATCATTGAAGTTTATGCTATATTTATTTGTATACGACTATGATAGCATCTATGTTGCTTTGTGTGCACTAGCGTGATCTGGACTAGTGCGGTATACAGAGGGTCCGGATTTGCAAATTCGGGTCCCGACAGAGGTGGTATCAGAGCCATACTGACTATAGGTCTTGGCCCTAGGTAGTTGGTATCTCTTAGGAGTGTCCAAAATTATTTTCTAAAGAAAAAGGTGAAATTGACTAATAAGAAACCCTTGGCTTATCTCATCCCTCTACTCTCATCCTTGCTAAATTACCTTCTTTTTGTTGCCGTTTCGAGTGGAGGTCTTATTCAAAATTTTGTTTTGAATAGATGCCGATCTTCCAGTCTTTCGAGTCGAGGCAGGGTGGCTACGCCATGGAGCTATGGAGATTTCTTCAAGTGATTGGAGACTTTGATCGTCCGCTCTACCGAGGAAGCAACTGGAACGTCAACGGTGTGCATCGGGATTCTTACGCAGTCGATCATCTTCGCTCGAGAGTGCGACGAGACCACCAGACCGATCCACATCACCGCCCGGAGGTTCACTTACGAGGCTGGAGTTCAGGAGGCTACTAGACTTGCTCTACGATGGATCTGCCACGACTACGCCTACGAGCTTCGCGACACCGTGTTTCGGCTTCACCGACAGTGCGAGCGTGCCAGCGTCGACGGATCGTGGAGGGGGAATGTGCCACTGCGGTACACCTCGCTGAGTTCGCCACACCGTGAGGAGCACACGAGGACATCTGCGCAGAGCCGGAGACAGCATGTGAGGCGTTGAGAGTGGCGGGCGAGAGCTTCAAAGACCCGTGACGCCGCAGCCAGAGTCATCGGTGAGTTGGAGGAGGCCTTGCAGGTAGCTGAGGAGATAGCAGACCAGGTCGTCCAGGAGCCGGATGAGGACGCCGAAGAAGAAGAAGACCCGGAAGAACGTGAGTGGGAGCCTGAGGAGCCAGCAGAGGGTCACCAGGATAGGTTCGCACCCATGCCAGCCCACCCACCGGTGTATGCACCGGATCAGTCTCAGCCAGGGTGGCTGGATGAGTGAGAGTCGGTCTTAGAGTTGTGTTGAGACTCAAGTGTTGAGTCGCGTCTTTAAGTTAGCCTTTACCTTTTAGTAGACTTTAAGGTTGCATGTTTAGTTTGGTTCTTAATTGTTTGCTGAGTGTGCAGTATATGTTGCAAAGCCCTTAGGCATTGTAAGCAACCATACCAAGTATTAATAAAGATTATTTAAGTTGGGTTTAACCTGTTTCCTCGCCTTAGAAATTCTTGCATCTTATCTATGCTACATCTACCTTTCCTAACCCAAGAAGCAATCAAGCAGATGGTGAATACCCGCAGCAACAACGGAGCTTCGAAGTGGTCTGCGCGCCGCAACAATCCCAACGAAGGAGCACCACCGCATCGTGCACCGCCAATGGATATACGAGAACTTGGGAGCTTTTCTCGCCGCGCAGACTCGGTTGATGCGCATAATGATGCGTGAGATGACCAATATGGCTGCGATCAACAACCCCGCTACTCAGATTAATAACGGCGACCTCGCCCTTATTCCAAATTGTGAGACTTTATGAGGACCCGACCGCCAACATTCTCGAAACGCCAACCCCTTGGAAGCGGATGATTGGTGAGAACCATTGAGAGGAAGTTGTACATCACGCAATGTGAAGGGCATGAGAAGGTTCTTTATGCATCCCATCGACTTGAGGGAACAATTTGTAGAATGGTGGGAGAACTCTCGTGCTACTCACGAGGCACCCATGGAAATCACGTGGGAAGAATTCGCAACGGCCTTTCGCCAATACCACGTGCGGAAGGAACGATGGACTGAAAAGGAAGAATTCAGGGCGCTTAAGCAAGGAGGCCAACGGTGGTGATTACTTGAACAAATTCACGCAGCTTAGCTCGCTATGCTCCTCAAGATGTGGCGACGGACAAGGCTAGGCGATCCGATTCATGAAGGATTAAACTCGGGACGCAAGTGGGGTGATTACCCACACTTTTCCGATTTTCAAGAATTGGTAAACAAGGCTTTGATTACGGAGGATAAGCTCGAGGAGCTTGGGGAAAATCGCAGCGCTTGATGACTAACCTGTGGACGCCCTAACCACTGCGAATGAGGATGACCCATAGCAGTTTGCTAAGTTCCAACCGCAAGTCGTTAACAAACCAACAACACCGCACCGCGACCACCGTGACGAGTTATCATCGCGGTTCGGGTAACAATGCCCAAGGAGGAGTGCAGCAATACCGCCGTAAGGTGCTACTGATTGCAATGAGTCAGGCATTATGCTAATAGATGTCCCGTAAAGGAGGTATCACGTCGATGCGTTTCAACCTTGGAGCGACACTCGCTAAAGCACCGATGACGGAGCGAATCGAGGAGCCGACAGCAGGAGCGACGCCTCAAGCTACTATTTGAGGCGAGTCAACCACATCACCGCCGATGAAGCCTGTGAAGCATCGGGCGTCGTCTTGGGTAAGTTTTTGTAAACTCGACTGCAATAAAGATTATTTGATTCAGAGCTTCGCATTCATTTGTCTCTCGAGCTTTTGCATCTAAAAATGGTTTGAGCATGAAAAATCTTAAGTGTATGATGCTAGTCCAAGCCCGAGGATCTGAGTTAAGATCTAACCTTGGATGTTTGGGGGTAAAGCTAAAAATTAATGGGGTAGAGTTCCTAGCGAACTTGATTATTCTAGATGCCCAAGTTTTAGATGTTATCCTCGGTATGGATTGGTTAACCAAGCATAAGACAATATTGGATTGCGGTCAAAGGATTGTATCCATTGAGAGCCCTAGAGGAGAAAAGGTGGAATTCCGAGCGACATCGGTTCGTAAGGTCAATTAATTGTTAATAGCGTGAAAGCCGTCGGCATAGATGGCGTGCGGTGGTCGAGGAATATCCAGATGTATTTCGGAGGATCTACCGAATGCCGCTGCACCGTGACATCGAGTTTGTCATTGAGTTAGTACCGAACGGCACCAATAGCAAAAGACCTTATCGGATGCCTACCGATGAGTTGGTGGAAATGAAGAAGCGGTCGACGAGTTATTAGAAAGGGTTTTATAAGACCAAGTTCGCGCCATGGGGAGCGCCGATTTTGTTTGTCGGGAAAAAGATGGAAGCCTTAGAATGTGTATTGATTACCGTGCACTTAATGAAGTGACGATTAAGAATAAGTATCCGTTGCCAAGGATTGATGATCCGCTCGACCGCTTGAGAGGAGCTGGAGTTTTCTCAAGATAGACCTTCGTTAGGATATCATCAACTAAAGATTCGGCGGAAGATGTTCCAAAGACCGCATTTTCTTCAAGATACGGACATTATGAGTTCACGGTCATGACTTTTGGATTGTCCAATGCGCCAAATATTTCATGAACTTGATGAATAAGATTTTCATGGAATACTTGGACAAGTTTGTTGTTGTGTTCATAGATGATATTTTGGTATATTCAAAGACCAAGAAGAGCACGCAAATCATCCGAGGCTAGTGTTGGAAAAACTGCGTCGCAATTTGTATGCTAAATTCATAAATCGACTTTTGGAAGGAAAAGGTGGAATTTCTCGGTCATGTTATGACTGCAGAAGGAGTTGCCGTCGACCCAAGCAAAGTGGAGGCAGTGTTGCATTGGGAACAACCAAAGTCTGTCACTCAAGTCCGAAGTTTTCTGGGAATGGCAGGATATTATCACCGATTCATAGAAGGATTTTCGACGATTGCGAGACCTCTTACGCAGTTATTGAAAAAGGAAAAGAAATTTTCATGGACGCCAGATTGTGATAAGGGTTTTGAGGAATTAAAGAAGCGTTTGACCACAGCCCCAGTGTTGGTTTTGCCTAATGTTCGTAATAACTTGATATATCTTGTGATGCGTCAAGACGAGGTCTTGGATGCGTATTGATGCAAGAGGGTAAAGTGGTCGCATATGCGTTAAAGCGATTAAGACCGCATGAAGGGAATTATCCTCGATGACTTGGAATCACGCCGTGGTGCATGCCTTGAAATTGTGGCGTCATTATCTCATGGGAAATAGATGTGAGATATATACGGACCACAAGAGTTTGAAATATATCTTCACCCAAATCGATCTTAACATGAGGCAAAGGAGATGGTTGGGCCCGATCAAGGATTATAATATGGGAATCCACTACCATCCAGGAAAGGCTAATGTAGTGGCTGATGCCTTGAGTCATAAAAACCATGTTACAAACATGATGGTATAGGAAGATCAATCGGAGTTGTGTAAGGAGTTTCAGAAGTTAAAATTGGTAATGGTTCCAGCAGGATTTATAGCTGCTTTGGAAGTAAGGCCGACGCTTGAAGATCAGATTTGGGAAGGGCAAAAGGATGATGAGAAAATCAACCGAATCAAAGCTAAAAGGATGAAGGATTAGCGCAGATTTTACTATGGATGGCGGGGTACCATGTGGTTCAAGGGTCGATTTGTGTGCCAAATGCACGAGCTTAAGCGATTGATTTTAGAAGAGGCTCACGATTCCAAGTATTCAATCCACCGAAGCGCCAAGATGTACCAGACTTAAAGGAGAGGTTTTGGTGGCCGAATATGAAGCGTGAAGTCGCTGAGCATGTTGCCTTATGTGATATATGCCAGAGAGTTAAGGCAATACACCAGAGACCTGCAGGATTATTACAACCGTTAAAAGTTCCAGAATGGAAATGGGAAGAAATCGGTATGGATTTCATCACCGGGTTGCCAAGAACCCAATGTGGGTATGATTCTATATGGGTTATCGTGGATCGACTGACCAATGTTGCTCACATCATTCCAGTCAAGACAACTTACTCAGGAGACCGGTTAGCAGAATTATACATAGCCAGAATCGTGTGTTTGCATGGTGTGCCTAAGAAAATAGTGTCAGACAGAGGTACTCAGTTCACCTCGAGATTTTGGGATAAATTGCATGAAGCCATGGGAACGCGTTTGAACTTCAGCACAGCATATCATCCGCAGACCGATGGTCAAACAGAAAGAGTAAATCAGATTTTGGAAGATATGTTAAGAGCTTGCGCATTAGCCTATATTACTTCATGGGATAAATGCTTACCGTATGCAGAGTTCAAATATAACAACAGCTACTGTGCTAGTTTGCGATGTCGCCATTCAAAGCTTTATATGGTCGTGCTGTCTGCACTTCTACCGAATTGGAATGAGACAGGGAGCGTATGATATTTGGCCCTAATATTCTTAAGGAAGCTGAAGAGCAAGTTGCCATGATAAGAGACAGGTTGAAAATCGCGCAGTCAAGACAAAAAAGTTATGCAGATAATCGACGCCGTGATTTGAGTTTCGAACCCGATGATTTCGTGTATCTTAGTGTTTCCCCTCTAAAAGGAGTTAAAAGGTTTCACGCTAAAGGAAAGCTTGCCCCAAGATATGTTGGACCGTTCAAAATTTTGAGCCGTCGAGGGGAGGTTGCTTATCGCTTGAATTGCCGATCACTAGCAGGCGTGCATGATGTGTTCCATGTGTCTCAGCTCAAGAAGTGTCTTCGGGTGCCAGCAAAGCAGACCCCTTTGGGAGAGATTTAATTGCAGAAAGATCTGACCTACAAGGAGCAACCAATCAGAATCCTGAATGTTATGGACCGTAAGACCAGGACCAAGTCAGTTCGCTTTTGCAGGGTTTAGTGGAGTAACCATTCCGAGAATGAGGCAACCTGGGAGCGTGAAGAGGATCTGAAGTCAGAATTTCCAAACCTATTCCCTAGTCAACCTTCAATCTCGGGGTCGAGATTCTGTTAAGGGGGGAGGTTTGTAACATCCCAAAATTTGGCCTATAATTTCACTTATGTGCATTTTGGTGATTTTCTGAATTTATTGGATTTTTCCAGAAATTATTTGAATTTATTTTAATTAAGTATATTGAACCTTTAGTGAAAACTAAATATATATATTGATAAAGTTAATATAAAGTTTTACTAAAAATATTTTATTTGAGCTCAGAATGTCTCAAAGTATTTATGAGAATTTTCCTCGATTTTTCCTGATATTTTAATTGCCTTAAATGAATTAATCTAATTTCGGGAATTATTTTAAATCAAAAAGCTTTTGAAAAATCTTGAAACAAGATCTTGGGCCAAGCCCAAAGATCGCGTGCGCTTGCGACCCATCGCGGTCGCGCGCCGTCGGCCAGCCATGCCGTCGCGCGTGTGGCCGTTGGATCTTCGTCGGACCACGCGATCGCGCCACGTCTCGGAAGAACGATGGCGGCTCGGGTAAGCGTCGGCCGTTGGATCAGGTTTGTTCGGTTGAGATCACGCCGCGTGTGAGTTAGAGCGTTAGCCGTTGGATCGTCGCCCGGATGTACGCGCGTGTCGAGCATCGGCGGGCGCGGCGTTACGACCGATCGATGTCTTGCGCCACGTGTCGCGGGCGCGCGTGGCGCGAGGCGCCGTGGGCCACGTCCACGGTGGACCAGAGGCGGTCCCATGGACCGAGTCCATGGACCAGGCGACGTGTCAGCGCCTGATTGGTCCGAGTCAGGGCTGACGTCAGCGTTGCGCAATAAAGATCTTTTCCAATAGAAAAATAATTCTGAAAAATAGGTTATTCTATTTTCTGTATTTTCAGTATTTATTCAAACTTCAAAAGGCTATATCTTTTGCATTTTAACTCGGATTTGAGTGATTCAAATTTCTAAAAATTTATAAAATCAAGATATATTTATTGGTGAATTTTATTTTATTTTTGAAGTTTGGTTGCTCTCTGTTTTGGTGTTTATTTGCTATTTTGGCATCGTTTCGCGTGAGACGTTGAACCGCCGGTGATCCGGAGGAAGATTCATCGCTTCAAGACCCAAGCTCAGAGCAAGACCAGCACCTACTCCAAGGCAAGTTGTGCTTTGATCATGTTGCACCTAATTTTCACCAAATTGCTATTTTGTCTATTAAACTTTATGCATGATAATTTATGTGTATAAATGATTTCAATTAATCTGGGAATTAGATAATATGCCTATTTGAATTAAATCATACCTTGTCAATTATATGCCATGATCTATTTGTCACCCTAGGATGTGGAACTATAGTTGGTTAATATTGATAATCAACATGGGCTAGTTAGACCGTCATAGATTGCTTAGCCATGCCACGTCATCACATGTGTCCGAATGTTGATACTTAATCTTGACTAATGGAATATGGAACAATGTTTATGAATTGGTGTGTCATGTGCTGTCGCACCGTGATATCAAGTTGTCGTGGCGAGGAGGTCACACATCTAGATTGAAATGTTGATGGCATGTGGTGCTTGGTAATCAACTGGGTGGTAATGATTTTAGATTGGGGCAAGTGGCAAGGCGGTGTGCCAAGGTGGGCGAGGATGGCAGGGTATGTGGAAGTCTTGCCTTAATCACTTTAAGGACTTAACCTTGCAAGCCTTTGACCTGAGTCCTTCTTGCAACCACATGTCTAGAATGGGACAGCCTAGCTGAATAATTTGTGAAACCTAGATTTCGATCTTGTCGTGGTGAATAGTGAGTCCCGGTTACGGTTTAACTCACATGGCGCAAGAGGGGGCCTGTTGTGGTGGTTTAACCCTTGATGTTGAAACCTTAGCGAGCAGTACTGGGTCTAGGTGTAGCATTGTAAAGGCTTTGTTATGATCACTTGCCTTGGTGGTATTTGGTTGTATCGTGTGGGTAAAGTGCATAACCTCTGCAGAGTGTACAATCTATTCGAATAGCCGTGCTCACGGTATTGGGCAATGCTCGGGAATTACAGTTAAGGGTTAGACTTTTGTTAAACAAAAACCTATTGGGATGGCAAGGTGCCATGGAAGGTGGAAAATAATTTAGGATTGAGAAACTTGGTTACTTCAGAAATGCCGAATTTATTAATTACTGTATTTGTTTTACTGCTTTCCAATCTATTTATTGTATTCTTGTTAAATGCTGCTTTATTGCAAAATACCCTTATTAGCCATTCCTTTGGATTAAGCCAAGCATATAGAATATTAGACTTGCATTATTGTGCACAACTTGTTGAGTGCTTTTGTACTCACCCCAACAACAACAACTTCGTAAGAGGAGGAATCTACGCCTTCGTGGAGGAGGATTATATGGATGCGAATGCTTAGGGTCCGAGCCTCATCGGTTGCTGTGGCGAATCGGAGCGCCATCTGCGTTTATTCTATTTCCGCCGCCATTGATACTTTTGTTTAAGCCACTGTGAGGCATTATTCATGTAAGACAACAGTTATTATTAATCATTGAAGTTTATGCTATATTTCGCTGTGTACGACTATGATAGCATCTATGTTGCGCCTGTGTGCACTAGCGTGATCCTGGACTAGTGCGGTATACACAGAGGGTCCGGATTTGCAAATTCGGGTCCCGACAAGCTGAGTGCTGTCATCGGGTGGTGGTCGTGAGTTAAGAGCTTTCTGTACTGTTTGCTTCACAGTCTTATCCAGTTCCACTCTCTGTTCCTCTAACGCTCTCACCACAACAACTTTTATTTAACGATCCAGTTGATCTTCTCTTATTCTCTTCGGACGCCTATACAACCATGCACCAGCTCGGAAGCCTTCTTTCCACAGCACCAAACCAACTCCTCAGGTGCGACTAGGGTGCTCCTTGTTACCCAGGGCTACGGTTAGCTCGCCATTCTCCCTTCGTGGCCTGAAAGAGCCTTGGGAAGACTGCACGTGAGCATTTGTGATTTTGCGCGACACTTTCTGGTCTCTATCGCTTCTGAAGTTTAAGCTGCCATTAGCCAAGAGAGAAGCCCCCCTCCCAAGCAACCAATGCTTCGATCGTTCGCTCAACTCGGCCGTCACAGGAATGAAGCCGCTGCGGGTTAGTTCTTCTTCGCACCTATCCTATGCTGGTATTTTCTTCACGTACCCACCTATGCCTAGTGTGTGAGGGCAAATATTTTTATCCGTGTTTGCCTTATTCTTTTGACTTACTATTTGGGCTTCTTCAAAATTCTTGTACGCCACAAAGTCCTCCCAAAACTCCCTTAACTTTGGATACATGTCAAAATTTGGCGTTTCATTCTTCTTCACATAGTTCTTATTCAGTGTCGTCTTCTAATTCTTCCATGCTGTGCAGATGATGCATAGTGCATGTTTCTTCGCAACCAGCTCGGTCCCTTAGGGGAACTCGAACACTTCTTTTAGCATGTCCCATAGCGAGTTCTTCAGGTCATTGGGAACCACCCACTGGTTACCTCGACCACCAGTCCTTGATCTATAGCTGATGGGCACATAATCCCTAGCAAGAACCCTGCATGCTGTCCTGTATGACCCCAACGATGGCTCGAGTATAGCAGGTTCCCCGACTGCCGAGAGCTCCAATACATTATAAAGTCTCTTAGGCACCTTGCTTAGACCACGACCTACGCGCTGCCTCCGTTCATCAGACGTCTGAGCCTGTAATTTGATCTTCTTATTAGTCGTCTGACCCTACAATGTTTTGGGAACCACAATTTACTAATACTTTACCTCGCCTACGTTAGTGACGTCAGGTTGGTCTATGGCAGTGGCACCAGGTTGCTCCATGTTAGGATCCTGTAAGTTCAGGTAGTACATTGGGCTATGGTTCGGGCTACATATTCCTCCTTCATCCATATTTAAGGGCCCAACTCCCTCTGGCAGTTGTCCCTGGTCAGAGGCCATTCCTAGCAAGTTTATCGGAAATTTCAAATTGACAAAGTCATAAGATGAATGTTGATACAACTTGGATAAAGCTAGACATGATGTCAAAACGTTTATGTTAACAAAGTTTATCTGTTAACATCGAGTTTCATTCCTAAGTACAGTCGCGTTTCAGACTAAACTATTCTCCTGCATGCGATGCCGAACTGTCGATTCAAAGGAATTCTCATATTAATAGGAATAAAAGAGAAAGATCTCCACCACCTATTTCAGTGAGACTAGATTATAACCGTACAGATTAATCATATATAAATACTAGAATTATATAACAAATACAATATACTGATTTCTAACTATGGACTTGGTAGTTTGCAATCTTTCTATCATTCTCTAGGACTTTATTAACAAATAAATAATATAGTCAATTCGTATATAAATAATTTTGAAATTTAGCATTTCAATTCGTATACAAATAAATCTCTAATAATCCTTTAATTTATCCCTAATTTCCATATTTTTGGATCGTACTTTGGGAGGATTTTATTTTTCTACCATTTATAGGTTCGATTTTGTGTACAAATCCATTTTCCATTTCATTTATTAGTGTTCTTGCAATTATCGTTATTTGGAATTGTGACATAATAAGTGTCGTGGTTTGGACATGCGACAGGTGGGTATAACTGTTATTTTTTTCGGCATATTATTTCTATAATTTTTCATTAAACATATATTATTTAAAAAAATCATATTATATGTGATGCATTGGTGATTTGAGTCTAGCTCAGCTTATAGCTAGCATATATATGGACCTTCTGTAACAAAACAAAGAAAAAATTCTACGGCGTATCCAACTAATTAAGTTCATTAATGAAACAGTGCATTTCTTTGTTGCTAATTTTCTTACTAATTAACACTAGTGCTGATAGTCTAAAATTAGCGAAGAATTTACTTGTAAATCCAGAGAACACTAATAATACCCTATGAGTACTAATGGTTGGTTCAGATCAATCCCTTGAACTATATATTTTTAAAAATATATGTAGTTATATTTTTTATTGAAGCACCCAAACATTTTAATACGATCATTTAAATGGAGTTAAAAGTGTCATATATTGCTGCACTACTCCTGACTTGCCAAAAAACATGTTTCTCCCATGAAATTAATTGACCCAAAAAATTGACTATGTTTCTGTGACAGTGATCATAATGATTAATGAATGCATTTTTATCCTTTGTTGTCTGATTTGTATGTAGAAAATAATTTTTCATGCTAAGTTACATTCTTGTCTTTGTTTTCTTCTCTGTTTGCTTGGGAAAATTTCTCTATCAAGAGTCTTGAGCTAAATGAGTTTACCCATTATATTCACATATATGACTACACCACGGCCCCCATATCTTAATCTACATGATAACATTTCTTATCCTATAATAATTGATTATATTTTGTTTTGCAATATTACGTTAAAACATAAAATGCAAACCTGAAGTGCCTAATTTGACAGTCATTGAACCGGTGGTGCTATTTTTTTACTACTTACTAATTTGTTCATTCATGTCGTGTTTATGATAATATGATGCACAACTGTATATCCAATTCATTTATGCCCATATACATGATAGGACATGTTCGAACAAGGTTTTTGAAAAATTCTCTTGATAATGTTGTGGGATCAAAATGTGTTCTGAGCTAACAAAAGATGAACATCCGCATATAGACCGCTCAATTCAATAGCATAAGATACAAGCACATCGGACATACAGATGCAAGCTCAATTCAATGGATGCACTGCAGATAGTATATATACCCAAAATCCAATTATAATGGGAAAAGAAGTTCTCGGTAAAGAATGCGATGGCGCCGGAGAGGTCATAGGCAATGGCGCGAGGGAGGTCACTGAGGCGGCGGGGAGCCGAGACAGCGGGCAGGTCTGAGGCGACAGCGGTCGAAGGTGACGGCAGGGAGGATCAAGGCGACGGTGGGATCCAGCAAGGAGACGGTGTAGAGGTACACGAGAAGGTGGCGGAGAGGCAACGTCGCTAGGTTAGAGTGTAACTGAGGGGAGGGGGCGCGGCATTTCGAATATATAGGGGTGGACTATCACTGCCGGCTGGCCACAACAACTGGCAGCGATAGCATATCACTGCCAGTCCATAAAGAGAGCCATCAGTGATAGTGGATTATCACTACCGCCCCACTCCACAAATCGGCAGTAATACTAGAGTATCACTGCCGGGTGGAACTCGACCCGGCAGTGATAATACTTATCACTATCGGTTGAGATTAGAAATCAGCAGTAATAAGCCATATCACTGATAGTTTTATGAGGCAACCGACAGTGATAAGCTGGTCTCTGACATAATTAAGTGAAACTTTCAATTTATTTCATTTCAAAGGCTGAGTGCTTTGGGATTTTTGAAATCCTATCAAATTTGATCCAAATTTTCTAGAAATTTTTGGAGGCATACTTCAGGATATCTACTATTTTATATAAATATTTCCCCTAATTTTGGCCAAGTTCTAAAATTCTAAAAATCCAGATTTCTCACTATTTTAATAGTTTTAATATTTTGAAAGTGAAATAATGCTTCAAAAATTCACACAAAGGCAGTAGTCAAATAATGCTTCAAAAATTCACACAAATGCTATAAATAATTTCACACAAATGAAAAAATTCACACAAATGCAGTCAAATTCACAGAAATTCAAAGGCAGTTTCGAGCATAACCTCAATTTCCATTACTCCATATAATACATTAATTGTTACATATGAGAAAATAAACATGTCGTTCGTACAAAGAAAGCATATATTTAATTAGTACAACTAAGCTACGATTCGATCTTCGTTATGATCGCGGCGTATGTACGTAGGTTCCTCACTCTGTTCCATGAGAATGAGGTCAACGTATCCAAATGGCAAGTACGAATGGTTCTTCTCTGTATCCGACGAGTTTGAGGTCCATGGTAGTGATACCGTACTTGTCGATGTTCACGCCCCCTGGAAGTCTGACCCATTGGCACCGAAAGAGAGGGACCTTCAAAAGTCCATAGTCAAGCTCCCAAATCTCTTCTATGAGTTCGTAGTAGGTTTGCCTATTTCCATTGCTATCGTAGGCATCTATACGGATATTGTTGTTTTGGTTGGTGCTCTTTTTATCTTGTACTCTTGTATAAAATGCAAAACCATTTATGTCGTATCCTTGGAATGTCCGAATTGTAGTTGACGGTCCCTGAGCCAACACTTTCAACTAAGCGCACTCTGTCTCTCTATGCATCATGTGTCTATGCAACCAATCACCGAAGTTATCTTTATGTTCTCTCGAGATCCAAACCTCTGACTTCCCTGGGTTTGCTCTGGAAGCATGCTCTTGTGCATATTGATATACGGGGCTACCACAACTGATTGTCCCAAAACTGCGAAATGTGCTTGTGTGAATGAAGCTAGATTGCTAGTATGGAGTGATTTCTCACCTAGTGTCCCTTTCCCCTATAGTCTCCCCTCATGCCG
Source organism: Otatea glauca (assembly GCA_036346275.1). Lineage (NCBI taxonomy): Eukaryota > Viridiplantae > Streptophyta > Magnoliopsida > Poales > Poaceae > Otatea > Otatea glauca. The sequence goes on from CM070712.1 coordinate 743,667, forward strand.
AGATACATGCACGCCAATCGGTTTTAGATCCATATAATCTACGTAGAACTCAATGACCTCCTCGGTTCCCCAACCATCGGTAATGCAGCTTTCCATTCGATGTTGGTTACGAATATATTTCTTTATAACCCCCATAAACCTCTCGAAAGGGTACATTTGATGTAGAAACACGGGACCAAGAATCCGTATCTCTTTCACAATGTGAACAATGAGATGGACCATAATATCAAAAAAAGATGGAGGGAAACACATCTCAAGCCTACATAGAGTGTAGACCACGTCTTCCTGCAGCTTATCTAGTTTTAATGGATCGATGGCCTTTTATGAAATCGCGTTGAAGAATGAACACAACTTTATAATTGGGTCTCGAACTTTCTCTGGCAGAACACCCCTAATTGCAATTGGAAGCATCTGTGTCATCATCACATGGCAATCGTGAGACTTCATGCCAATTAATTTTAAGTCTTTCATTGAGACTAGTCTCTTTATGTTGGCAGAGTAACCAGACGGAACTTTGACTCCGTGAAAGCATTCGCACACTCTAATTTTTTCTTTCTTGCTCAGAGTGTAGCAGGCTACGGGAAGATACTTTTTGCCTGTTTCCATGTTGTTGTAGGGCTTTTTATGCCCTCCATTGCGAATAATTTCCCTGCTATACGCTTGTGTAGGGGGATTATATCCCTAGGGCATGCGATGGCAGGAAGTACCCTCCTACCTCACAGGCGTCTACGGGAGGCACCCTCCCACCTCGCGGGCGTCTACGGGAGGCACCCTCCGCAGGTGTCGTGAGGTGCCTTCCGACTCCGCGGGCGTCTGCGGGAGGCGCCCTCCTACTCCGCTGGGGTCTAACGGGAGGTACCCTCCTACCTCGCGGCGTCTCACGGGGCACCTCCCACCTCATGGGCATCTACGGAGGCACCCTCCGCAGTATCGTGAGGTACCTTTCGACTCATGAGCGTCAAGGAGGCGCCAGAACACCCTAATTTTTGCTCTAATTTAAATTTTGGAGTATTTTTTATTTTATTTTTGGGAATTTATTTAAGTTTATTTGGATTTATTCAAATAGGACTTTTCTTGAAAACAATTAAATAATGGAAAAGTTTTTGCAAAGTTTTATTGCAAATATTTTAATGGAATTCCAAACATCTCAAAGTAATTTCTGGAATTTTTCTGGAATTTGTCTGCTATTTTAAAAGCTCCAAATGATTTAATTGAATTTCTAGAATTATTTTAAATGTGAAATGTTTTAAAATCGGATGAACGAGAATGGGCGAGCCCATTCTCATGCGTGTCGCCGGCCCAACCGTGCCGAAACCCTAGCACCGCCCTAGCCCAAGTCGTCCGATCCGGATCGAACGCCCGTGAGTGCGCCACGTCGCGTGCATGCGTGAGCCTTCGGATCGTCACCGCACGGACGCGCAGGATTGAGCCACGTCACTTCGTCCCCGCGAGATCGCCGGAGAGACGTGGGCTTTGATGGCCGTGATTTCCGTCGGCAGTTTCACGCACGTCGTGGCAGCCCTTAAGTCCCCGTTGATGGCGTCGTGCAGAGACCTTCGCGCCGCGTCTTTTGACTCCTCGCACGCACGTCGAGACCCTCTCTAGCGCCTGAGCGAGCTCGCCGAAGTTGCGTCTTTGTGCCGTCGCGGTTTTCGCCGCTTACTTCGCCGCGGTTTCCACCGCCGCCAAGGTCACCGGAGTAATCCTTCCGCAAAGCCGCGTCGAACGAGCCACTTCATCACGCGGAGAAGCCCCATAGCGCCGTGGGCGCGCCATCTTCCTCAACTCGCGCGACCTTTTCTTCTGCGCGCCGCCGCCTTCACCGAAGCTTCGTCGTCCGTCCGATCTTCATCGCCACGCTCGGTTCGCCCACGCCGCTTTTCCTTGTGTTCTTCTAGAGTAGATCTGCACTGCTAGATCTGGATTGAACGGTAGAGATTAGATCTAGTCTCTGAACTTGGTTACATCTCACCGCTGGATCGTTAGTGTACGCGTAGGATTGAGCCACGTCGCGCCATGTATAGTAAATGACCCGGTAACTGGAGCCGTTGGATCGGATCTCAACGGTTGAGTTCGGATCTGGTTTTGCCCTAGGATCCACGCCGTTCAAATTTGAACGTCGCGGCGGTGATAGCGCCGCACCTCCAACCAATCGCGTCGCGCGCGTGTTTCCTTTGATCGGCGTGACCAATCTCGGCCGTTGATTTCAAACGAGCCGCTGCGATTGCGCGCGTGTCGCCAGATCCGGCGTTGCCGAGTCCGCGCGTGCATTGGCCGTTGTATCCGAGGGGACCGTTCGATGCGTGATGCGTGGCTGTGCGGAAATCGAGGCATCGCCGAGCCGCGTAGGCATAGGATCTGACCGTCGATTTTAGCGAACGGTCTGGATTTTACGCGTGGTGGTGCATTACGTGGAACCAAGTCCACGGTGGACCAGAGCCGAACCGTGGACCCAGTCCATAGACCAGAACGACGTGGCAGCCTCTGGCGTGCCACGTGTCGAGCTGACATCAGCGATGACGTCATAAATATTTTTGTATATAAAAATATTTCGACCGAAATTCTTTTCTGTGCTGACGTCATCATGACGCGGTGCTGACGTCATAAAAGCGAATTTCCAGTATAAAAATAATTCAGAAAAATCGGATTTTCTTAATTTCTGTATTTTCAGAATTTATTCAAACTTCAAATGGCTATAACTTTGGCATTTTAACTCGGATTTGGGTGATTCAAATTTCTAAAAATTCATAAAATTGTGAGCTATTTAATGGTGAATTTTATTTGAAATTTTGTGGTCATTTAGTCTTCTGTTTTAGCTTTTATTGCATATTTTGTTTGTACGCGTAGACGCAATTTTGCCGGAAGGTTTCGAGGAAGAATTCGTCGCTCAAGACCAAGTTTCGGAACAAGACCAGCAACTCTTTGAAGGCAAGTGATGCTTTGATCATTTTGATCCCAGGTTTTTAAAATGTAGTTTATGCTTTGAAACTATGCATGCTTATTTATTTAAAATGAATTTAAATTGATTCGGGATAATGTAGTTAATCAACCCATTTTGTTATGCCACCTTGAATTATTAATTGTATACCCTAAATCATTGTCACCCTAAGTTTGATTATATTAGTTGGATGTTAATATTGTGCCAACACGGGAGGCAAGACCGTGAGTAGATGCTTAGCCTTGCAACGAATCATGAGTGATCTTTTGGAAAAATGCTACAATACTGATTAAAGACCTTGAATGTATTTTGAAAAGTGGTGTGATGATGCCACATGATGAGATTGAGGTACAGCGACCTGTGTGGTTCCGTACCGATGTTGAGTTATTCCTGGCATGTGTTGCACAATAATCAACTGGGTGGGAAATGTTTTAGACTGGGGCAAGTGGCAAGATGCTGTGTGCCTGGTGGGCCTGTGTGGCTTTGGGTTGATGAGTGATGTGAGTCTGTGTGCCACTGTTGAGTGTTGGAAGTCTTGCCTTGGTCAGTTAAGGACTTCACCTTGCAAGCCTTTGATCTGAGTCACCCGTACAACCACATGTCTGATATGGGACAGACCTAGTTGACTAGGGTTCTCATATCTTTCCTCTGATACCTCGGGGTGACAGTACACAGGGGTGTATTTGTATGGGGGAGCGTACCTGTGCTACGGCTTGGTGCCCATCCAACGGTGATTGGCCGGTCCTATACTTGCTCTGTGTGAGGAAGTGATAGTGAAGGCACATCGAGAGGTTCTTTGGTTAAGGTAGAAGTTCCTGAAAAGCTTTGTTGCGGACAATCACCTGTGTGGTGAGCGGCTGTATCTTGTGGGTAAAGTGTACAACCTCTGCAGAGTGTCAAACTATTCGAATAGCCATGCTCACGGTATTGAGCATTGCTTGGGGATTACAGTCAAAGGGTAGATTTTCATAAACAAAATGTGGGAAGGGTGGCTGTGTGCCAAGTGTTCAAAATGAACTGTTAAGGCTGTGTGCCGGGTATTTTCGAAGAAAAAAACCATTTGAAGAAATTAGTATTACTTATAACTGTTCCAATGCTTTAATCTAATTAAGATTTTGGTTTAAAATTGCTGTTTGATGCAAAATAACTATTTAAGCCAACCCTTTGGAATAAGCTTTGCATGTAGCAATAGCACTGCATTCTGTGCATTACTTGTTGAGTGCCTTGTGTACTCACCCCACCTTGCTTATCAACCCCAACATCAGTGGAGGAGACTACACCAGTTTGGGAGGAGGAGTACATCGAGGATACAAACAACTAGGGGGCAAGCCTAGTCGATTGCTTGTGGCAAGATGAAGGCTTCCACGACCTTTACTTATGTTCCGCTGCTATTTCTTTACTTTGAATAATGTAAGCCCTGTGTGGCTGACTTATCTGTAAGGAGACCATAAGGTCGTACAACTCGATTTATATACATGTTTGCACTATTTATTCTTATATCTTTGTGAGTGTCTCAATGTGCAACCTGTATGATCAGTGTGCTAGCGTGATCCTCGGATCGCACAGTAATACACAAAGGGTCCGGATTTGCAGATTCGGGTCTCGACAGAGGTGGTATCAGAGCAAGGCTGACTGTAGGTCTTGACCCTAGTTTGGTCGTGCCTAGGAGGGTAAAACTATTTTCTAAAGACCTAATCAACTTGAGCAAGAATATCAATGAAATCTTGACTTATCTCTTCTCTCTTGTTTCATACCTATGCTAAATTTTTATTATTCTCTGTTTAATTTAAATGAGGTTTATTTTGTCAGATGAGGATGATCCACACCTATGCAGAGCGCACCGGAGGATACGCTGCGGAGTTATGGCGTATGATCACGATTGCTCGGAGGTTTTGACAGCACCAATCATGACGAGGACTTGGTGGTACGGGCAGACTTGACGTCGCTGGGATGTCAAGATCACGAGTATGCTCGGGAGAGAATGAGGAGAGCCGTCCTATCTACATCACTGCTCGGGAGGTCTTCTTTTGAGGCCGGAATCCGTGAGTCGTAGCGTCGAGCGATCGGCGGTTGCCCGCACTTACTCCGCAGAGTTGGAGGGCACCGTCTTCGTCACCATCCGCGTCGAGACAATCGTTTGGAGAGGATGGAGCTTGTAGAGGAGGACGCCACTATCACCCACTGCCGAGGTACGCCATCGCCAGAGGACGCCTTGGGCGAGACAATCCGGGAGTTGCGGAGGACCCGCGCCGAGGTCGCAGAGGCAAAGATCCAATGCGGGAGGGCTTAGCTCACTCCATGCGAAAGATCCAGGAGTTGGAGATGGCCTTGTATGGACCCGAGCCTGAGCCAGTTCTGGAGTTACACGATCCAGATCCGGAGGAGCCAGAGCAGGAGGCACCAGTGCAGGAGCAGGCAGCCCCGGGACCAGTGGAGTCGATGGTGTCATTTGCACCAGCCACAGTAGGTCACCAGGACCAGTTTTCCCCGATTCCGGAGCACCCACCGGTGTATGCTCCGAGGGAGCCGCAGCCGGGTTGGCTCGATGAGTGATCGAGTCTAGTAGAGTGTAGTGTCGAGACTTGAATGTCTGAGTCGCGTCTTTTTCTTCAGAGTCACCACTAGGTGTGAGTCGTCATGGATTCCTTTGTTTGCTTACTTGTTTTTGGTTGTGAGTGTCTCGTATGTGTTGCATTGCCCTTAGGCACTTGTTAGCAACCGTACTGCTTTATATTATATCAATAAAGTGGCTAAATAATTTAAGTTACACCTGTTTCCCCACATGAATTCTTCTACTTGTCTATGCTTTCTTCTTCTCTTAACCTTGGAAGCTCGCAATGATGGTGAGGACTCGTGGAAATGTTGGAGCCAGTGAAATGGAGCTAACCAGCGGACAACTGTAATGAAGAGCCGATCCTCAACCGCCGCAGTCGATATGCGTAACACAGGAGCATTCTTGATCACAGCAGACTCAACTTATGAACACGATGGTTCAAACCATGCAGCAGATATCCAATCAAACTGCTGCGAATGTTCAACCTGGGGGTAACCATGGACCACACCCCTACTCGAGGTTGTCGGAGTTTATGAGAACCCGTCCACCTACTTTCTCGTAACGCCAATCCACCGAAGCGGACGATTGGCTAAGGACAATTGAAAGGAAGTCGCACATTACCCAAAGGTGTAGGACATGAGAGGGTACTCTATGCCTCTCATCAACTCGAAGGGACTGCCGCAGAATGGTGGGAAAACCTCACAGACTCATGAGGACCCACAGAGTATCACGTGGGAGAATTCACCTCGACCTTCCGCCACATTACCATGTACCGAGGGTATCATTGATCTTAAAAAGGAGGAATTCCGGAGCCTCAAGCAAGGCGGCCAGTCAGTGGCCGATTACCTGAACAAGTTCACCCAACTGGCACGCTACGCACCTGAGGACTTGGCTACGGATAAGGCCAGACAATTGTAACACCCTAATTTTTGCTCTAATTTAAAAGTTTGAAGTATTTTTGATTTTTGAGAAATTTTGGAAATTTATTTAAATTTAATTGGATTTATTCAAATAGGGCTTCTCTTGAAAAAAAATTGAATAATGGAAAAGTTTTTGCAAAGTTTTATTGAAAATATTTTAATTGAGTTCCAAATATCTCAAAGTAATTTCTGGAATTTTTCTAGAATTTTTCGCTATTTTAAAAGCCCCAAATGATTTAATTGAATTTCGAATTATTTTAAATGTGAAATGTTTTAAAAATCACATGAACGAGAATGGGCCGAGCCCATTCTCGTGCGCGTGTCGCAACCCGCCCTTGAAACCCTAGCGCCGCCTAGCCTAAGCCATCCGATCCGGATCGCACGCTCGTCGTGTGCCACGTCGCCGCTAGCGCGAGCCTTCGGATCGTCGCGCGACGAACGCACGAGATCACGCCACGCCGCCGTCCGCGCGAGATCATCGGAGAGACGTGGGCGTTGATGGCGTGACTTCGCCGGCCGTTTCGCGCACGCCGAGGCAGCCCTTAAGTCCCGTTGAAGGCGTCGTCGCGAGGCTTTCAATCCGCATCTTTGACTCCTCGCCGCGCACGCCGAGACTCCTCTAGCGCTCGTCGAGCTCGCCGTGGTTGCTTCTTTGTGCCGCCGCTGTTTTTAAATCGTTTGCTTCGCCGCCGCTTTCTCTCGCCGTCGCCAAGGTCACCGGTAATCCTTCCGCCACGCCGCGTCGAACGAGCCACTTCATCACGCCGAGAAGCCTCAGAGCACCGTGGGCTGCGCCATCTTCCTCGACTCCGGCAGCCTTTTTATTCTGCGCCGCCATCGCCTTCACCGAGCTTCGTCGTCCGTCCGATCTTCATCGCACGCTTCTGGTTCATCCACGTCACCCTTCTTTGTGTTCTTCTAGAGTAGATCTGTACCGTTAGATCTGGTTTGAACGGCTTGGATTAGATCTAGTTTCTGTGTTGTGTTTTTGTCTTAGCTGTTGGATCGTTAGTGAACGCGTGAGATTGTGCCGCGTAGCGGGCTGAATAGTAAACAACTCGGGTACCGTAGGCCGTTAGATTAGATCTAAACGGTAGAGATTGGATCTGGTTTTGCCCTAAGGATCCGCGTCGTTCGATTTGAACGCGCGGCGAGATGGCACCGCACCCTCGCCAAATCACGTGTTGACGCTGGGCATTTTGATCGGGCGGAGACCGATCCACCGCCGATTTCGGTGCACCGTCGCGATTGCGCCGCGTGTCGTCGCATGAACCGAGACGTCGCAGCTGACGGCGCGTCGTGCGCCGTTGGATCCGAGCGCCATTGGATGTGCGACGCGTGGAGGCACGGGCCGGCGCGCGCCGCATTGGATGCGTGGTGACCGCTGGATGCGCGACGCGTGTCGCGCGCATCTCGCTTGCGCGGCGCGGCGTGAGGAGATCTGGCCGCTGATCCAACGAACGGTTCGGATCTTGCCGCGTGGCTGCATCGCTACAGTGACCGAGTCCACGGTAGACCGTAGTCGAGCCGTGAACCCACCCATAGACGAGCGACGTGGCGGCCTGCAGGCGTACCGCGTCGTCGTCGACGCGTCATCGGCGCCATAAATATGTTTTATATAAAAATATTTTGACGAAATTCATTTCTGTGCTGACGTCATCATGACGCGATGTCGACGCCATATATGCGAATTTCCAGTATAAAAATAATTCAGAAAAATCGGATTTTCTTAATTTCTGTATTTTCAGATTTTATTCAAACTTGAAATGACTATAACTTTTGCATTTTAACTCGGATTTGGGTGATTCAAATTTCTAAAAATTCATAACATTTTGAGCTATTTAATGGTGAATTTTATTTGAATTTTTGAGGTCATCTAGTATTCTGTATTAGCTATTTATTGCATATTTTGTTTGTACGCGTAGACGCAAATTTGCCGGAAAGTTTCGAGGAAGAATTCGTCGCTCAAGACCAAGCTTCGGAACATGACCAGCAACTCTTTGAAGGCAAGTGATGCTTTGATCATTTTGATCCCAGATTTTAAAATGTAATTTATGCTTTGAAACTATGCATGCTAATTATTTAAAATGAATTTAAATTAATTTGGGAAAATGTAGTTAATCAACCCATTTTGTTATGCCACCTTGAATTATTAACTGTATGCCCTAAATCATTGTCACCCTAAGTTTGATTATATTAGTTGGATGTTAATATTGTGCCAACACAGAGGCTAGATCGCGTAAATGCTTAGCCTTGCAACGAATCATGAGTGTTCTTTCGGAAAAATGCTACAATATTGATTAAAGACATATTGAATGTATTTTGAAAAGTGGTGTTATGATGCCACATGATGAGATTGAGGTACCGCGACTGTGTGGTTCCGCATCGATGTTGAATTATTGCCGCATGTGTTGCACTATAATCAATGGGGTGGAAAATGATTTAGACTAGGGCAAGTGGCAAGAGGTCAGTGTGCGGTGGGCCTGTGTGGCATTGGGTTGATGAGTGTTGTGAGTCTGTGTGCCACAATGGGTCATGTGCCATCGTTGAGTGTTGGAAGTCTTGCCTTGGTCGCTTAAGGACTTCACCTTGCAAGCCTTTGATCCGAGTCACCCAGTACAACCACATGTCCGATATGGGATGCACCTAGTTGACTAGGGTTCTCATATCTTTCCTCCGATACTCGGGGTGACAGACACGGGGTGTATCTGTATGGGGAGCGCACTGCTACGGCTTGGTGCCCATCCAACGGTGATTGGCCGGTCCTATACTTCGCTCTGTGAGGGAAGTGATAGTGAAGGCAATACCGAGAGGTTCTTTAGTTAAGGTAGAGGTTCTGAAAAGCTTTGTTGCGGACAATCACCTGTGTGGTGGCGGTCAGATCTTGTGGGTAAAGTGTACAACCTCTGCAGAGTGTCAAAACTATTCGAATAGCCGTGCTCACGGTATTGAGCATTGCTCGGGATTACAAATCAAGGGTAGATTTTCATAAACAAAACATGGAAGGGTGGTGTGTGCCAAGTGTTAAAAATGAACTATAAGGCCGTGTGCCGAGAATCCTCGAGGAAAAACCATTTGAAATTATTATTACGTATAACTGTTCCATTTGCTTTAATCTAACTAAGATATTGGTTAAAAATGTCGCTTGATGCAAAAGAACCATTTAAGCCAATCCTTTGGAATAAGCTCGATATAGTAATAGCGCCGCATTCATGCATTACTTGTTGAGTGCCTTTGTACTCACCCCACCTTGCTTATCAACCCCAACATCGGTGGATGAGACTACACCAGCTTGGGAGGAGGAGTACATCGAGGACACGATGAACTAGGGGCAAGCCCGACGGTTGCTGTGGCAAGATGAAGGCTTCCACGACTTTTACTTATGTTCATTGCTATTTCTTTACTTTGATTAATGTAAGCCCTGTGTGGCAAACTTATCTGTAAGGAGACCATAAGGTCGCATAACTCGGTTTATATACATGTTTGCACTATTTATTCTTATATCCTTGTGTTTGTCTCGTGATGTGCAACCTCAGTATGCTGTGTGTGCTAGCGTGATCTCGGTCGCACGTAATACACAGAGGGTCCGGATTTGCGGTTCGGGGCCCGGCAGAGGTGGTATCGAGCAGGTTGATGTAGGACTTGACCCTAGTTTGGTTGTGCCTAGGAGGGTAAAACTATTTTCTAAAGACCTAATCAACTTGAGCAAGAATATCAATGAAATCTCGACTTATCTCTTCTCCCTTATTCATACCTATGCTTGAATTTTTATTATTCTCTGCTTAATTTAAACAAGGTTTGTTTTGGCGAGATGAGGATGATCCATACCTATGGAGAGCGCACCGAGGATACGCCATGGAGTTATGGCGTATGATGCGCTTGTTCGGAGGTTTTGATGCACCACTGCATCGAGGACTTCGTGGTACAGGCAGACTTGACGTCGCTGGGATGTCAAGATCACAGATGTATGCTCGGGAAAGGACGAGGGCGAGCCGCCCTATCTACATTTTGGTCGAGGTCTTCTTTGAGGTGAAATCCGAGAGGCGCGCGCGGTGATTTGGCGATTGCCCGCACTTACTCCGCAGAGTTGAGGGCACCGTCTTCGTCACCATCCGCATCGAGACAATCATTTTGACAGATGGAGCTTGTGGAGGAGGACGCCACTATCACCCACCGGCGAGGTACGCCATCGCCAGAGGACGCCTGGACGAGAGCAGTCCAGAGTCTGCAGAGGACCCGCGACGAGGTCACGGAGGCGAGATCCACCGCGGGAGGGCTTAGCCCACTCCATGCGTAAGATCCGAGAGTTGGAGATGGCTTTGTACGGACCCGAGCCCGAGCGATCCCCGAGTTACACGATCCGATCCGGAGGAGCAGGCGAGAGGCACCAAGCAGCAGCAGCAGCCCCGGACCAGCAGAGTCGATGGGGTCTTTTGCACCAGCTGTAGTAGGTCTTCAGGATCAGTTCGCCCCGATGCCAGAGCACCCACCAGTGTATGCTCCGGGGGAACCGCAGCCGGGTTGGCTCGATGAGTGATCGAGTCTAGTAGAGTATAGTGTCGAGACTCGAAGGTTGAGTCGCGTCTTTTTCTTCAGAGTCACCATTAGGTGTGAGTCGTCATAGAGTCCTATGTTTGCTTACATGTTTTGGTTGTGAGTGTCCCGTATGCGTTGCATTGCCCTTAGGCACTTGTGAGCAACCATACAGCTTTATATTATATCAATAAAGTGGCTAAATAAATTAAGTTACACCTGTTTCCCCACATAAATTCTTCTACTTGTCTATGCTTTCTTCTTTTCTTAACCTTGGAAGCTTGCAACAGATGGTGAGGACATGTGGAAATGTTGGAGCCAGCGGAAGTGGAGCTAACCAGGCGGATAACCAGAAAGAAGAGCCGATTCCTCAACCACCGCAGTCGATATGCGTAACACAGGAGCCTTCTTGATCGCCTGGACTCAACTTATGAACACGATGGTTCAAACCATGCGTGCAGATATCCAACCAAGCTGCTGCGAATGTTCAACCAGGGTAACCATGGACCACACCCCTACTCCAAAGTTGTTGGAGTTTATGAGAACCCGCCCACCTACTTTCTCGAGTAACGCCAATCCACCGAAGCGGACGATTGGCTAAGGACAATTGAAAGGAAGTCGCACATTACCCATTGTGTAGGACATGAGAGGGTACTCTATGCCTCTCATCAACTCGAAGGACCGCCGCAGAATGGTGGGAAAACTTGCAAAGCCTCATGAGGACACACAGAGTATCACGTGGGAGGAATTCACCTCGACTTTCCGCCAGCACTACATGTACCCGAGGGTATCATGGATCTCAAAAGGAGGAATTCGAGCCTCAAGCAAGGGGCGACCAATGGCCGATTACTCGAACAAATTCACCTAACCGCACGCTACGCACTGAGGTCGTGGCTACGGATAAGGCCGCATAATCCCGCTTCATGAAGGGATTGAATGCGAGGTTGCAGTGGACCGATCACCCACACATTCCCTGACTTCCAAGAGCTAGTTAACAAAGCTCTTATCTTAGAGGACAAGTGCCGAGAGTTGGATGACAACAGGAAGCGCAGAATGGCTAAACAAGGAGGTCGTCAGGGCCAGCAGAGGCAGAGGACGGCACCTCAACAGTTCATCCGGTACCAGCCCAGAGGAAATGATAGGGTACCACTGCCGGCAAATCGCCCGATGGGTCGAATGTTCGAGACTCGGCCAATCGTAGCACGATCGAGGAACCTCTCGTGCGATGGGAAGACGTTGCTATCATTGCAATGAAATGGGGCATTTTGCCAATAATTGCCCTAAGAAGGGAGGTGTCACCCCGGTCCGCTTTAACCTGGGGAACACACCGGCAAGGACTCCCGCGCCAATCGTGAACCGCGGGGCATCAACAGCAGCAACTCCATCCCAAGGAACTGCACGAGGCCGAGTCAACCACATTACGACGGATGAAGTGCAGAACGCCACGGATGTTGTACTGGGTAAGTTTCTAGTAAACTCAGTACCAGCTACTGTTTTATTTGATTCCGGAGCTTCGCATTCTTTTATTTCCCGAGATTTTGCTGTTCAAAATGATATGGAAATAGTGAATCTTAAATGTGTGCTTATAGTCCAATCCCCTGGATCAGAACTCCGATCTAAAGTAGGATGTTCTGGGGTAAGACTAATAATTAATGGAGTTGAGTTCCTAGCAAACTTAATCGTCCTTAATACCCAAACCTTGGATGTTATCCTGGGAATGGATTGGTTAACCAATCACAAGGCGATCTTGGATCATGGAAAAGAGTCATATCGATCGAAAGCCGGATGGAAAGAAGATTGAGTTTGAAGCAAAATCGGTCGGGATGGACAATTGATTGTCAACAGCGTGAAGACTGCCGACCAGAGGAAGTGCCCATAGTCAATGAATATCCGGATGTTTTCCCGGAAGATTTACCTGGAATGCCGCCAGATAGAGATATCGAGTTCGTGATAGAGCTGGTTCCAGGGACAGCTCCCATAGCTAAGAGACCTTACAGGATGTCCACAGAGGAATTGGTGGAAATGAAGAAGCAAATTGAAGAGTCTGCTGGAAAGGGATTTATAAGACCTAGTTCATCGCCATGGGGAGCACCTGTCTTATTCGTCAAGAGGAAGGACGGGAGTTTTAGGATGTGTATAGACTATCGTGCACTCAATGATGTGACGATAAAGAATAAGTATCCTCTACCCAAGATCGATGATTTGTTTGACCAGTTAAGAGGAGCAGGAGTCTTCTCCAAAATTGATCTCCGATCAGGATACCATCAATCAAGATCCGATCGGAGGATATCCCAAGATCGTGATTTTCGTCAAGATATGGACACCACGAGTTTATAGTGATGTCTTTTGGTTTGACAAATGCACCAGCATATTTTATGAACTTAATGAATAAGGTTTTTATGGAATACTTGGACAAGTTCGTCGTCGTATTCATAGATGATATCCTTATCTATTCCAAGACGAGAAGAGAGCACGCCGAGCATGTGAGGCTAGTCCTTGAAAAGTTGAGAGAGCAACAGTTGTTTGCGAAATTTAGCAAATGTGATTTCTGGAAGAATAAGGTTGAATTTCTTGGACACATAATGACAGCAGAAGGAGTTGCGGTAGATCCAAAGAAAGTGGAGACGGTTCTACATTGGGAGCAACCCAAGTCGGTAACCCAAATCCGTAGTTTCCTTGGAATGGCGGGGTATTACCGTCGATTCATCGAAGGATTATCTACGATTGCGAGACCTTTTACGCAATTGTTGCAAAAGGAAAGGAAATTCTTATGGACGCCTGAGTGTGAGAAGAGTTTTCAGGAGTTGAAGAGGAGATTAACATCGGCACCTGTACTAGTTTTACCTGACGTTCATCAAGACTTCGACATATATTGTGATGCATCGCGTCAGGGATTGGGATGCGTGTTGATGCAAAATAGGAAGGTAATTGCCTATGCATCGAGGCAATTGAGACCACATGAGGAGAACTATCCGACTCATGATTTGGAATTAGCTGCCGTGGTGCATGCACTAAAAATATGGCGTCATCATCTCATCGGAAATAGATGTGAAGTGTATACAGATCATAAAAGTCTTAAGTATATCTTCACATAAGTGACCTAAATATGAGGCAAAGAAGATGGTTAGAGTTAATCAAGGATTATAATATAGGAATTCACTACCACCACAGTAAAGCCAACGTGGTGGCGGGCATTGAGCGTAAAGAACCACAGTGTAAATATGTTTGATGGAAACAGTCGTGCAAAATTGTGTAAGGAATTCGAAATTAGAACTGGAAATAATACCAAGGATTCCTAGCAACCTTGGAAGTAAGACCTACCTGAAGATCGATCAAGGAAGGCGTAAAGATGATGATAAGATCAAAAGAATTAAGGGCAAAATGGATGAAGGCAAAGCAAAAGATTTCAAACTGGATGAACAAGGTACTATGTGGTTTAAAGGGCGATTTGTGTAAATTTAACAAAAAGGAGTTGAAGCGATTAATTCGAGGAGGCTCATGACTCGGATACTCTATTCATCCAGGAAGTGCGAAAATGTACCAAGATTTAAAGGAAAGAATTTGGTGGCCAAGCATGAAACGAGAAGTCGCCGAATATGTTGCATTATGTGACACATGCCAAAGAGTCAAAGCTATGCACCAAAGACCAGCAGGGCTATTACAACCCTTAAAGATACCTGAATGGAAATGGGAAGAAATTGGTATGGATTTCATAACCGGATTGCCCAGAACACAAAGTGGATATGATTCCATATGGGTCATAGTGGATCGCTTAACCAAGTTGGCACATTTCATACCAGTAAAACCACTTATTCCGGAGACCGGTTAGCAGAACTTTATATGGCACGGATCGTCTGCTTGCATGGAGTACCGAAAAAGATAGTGTCAGACAGAGGTACCCAATTTACCTCCAGATTTTGGGGTAAACTACATGAGGCAATGGGGACTCGTTTGAACTTCAGTACAGCCTACCATCCGCAGACAGATGGTCAAACTGAGAGGGTTAACCAGATATTGGAAGATATGTTGAGAGCGTGCGCTTTAGCATATTCCACCTCATGGGACAAGTGTTTGCCTTATGCTGAGTTTAGCTACAACAACAGCTTATCGAGCGAGTTCTGAGATGTCTCCATTTGAAGCTTTGTATGGTCGGTCTGTCGAACACCATTGAATTGGAATGAGACAAAGTGACGACATGTTTTTGGACCGACATTCTTCAAGAAGCGGAAGAACAGACGCCTCGATCGTGGAAAGATTGAAGATTGCACAATCAAGGCGTAAGAGTTATGCCGACAACCGCCGCAGGAACCGAGCTTTGAAACCAAGATTTTGTGTACCTTAGAGTCACACCTCTCAAAGGAGTCGGAGGTTCCATGCAAAGGGAAACTCGCACCAGATATATCGGACCATTCAAGATCTTGAGCCGCAGAGGTGAAGTTGCTTATCGCTTGAGTTACCACGGTCTTTGACCGAGTGCATGATGTATTTCATGTATCACAATCAAGAAGTGTCTTGAGTAACGGAGGAGCAAACACCTTTGGAGGCAATTGATCTCGCAAGAAGATCGACTTACAAAGAACATCCGATGAAGATTCGGACGTAATGGACGAGAGAGACAAGGAACAAGTCAACACGTTCGCAGAATTTAATGGAGCAACCATTCGAAAGTGAAGCAACGTGGGAACGTGAAGAAGATCTCAAGAAGGAGTTCCTAACCTATTTCGTAGAGATGTACTCAATCTCGGGACGAGATTACATTAAGGGGGAGGTTTGTAACACCCTAATTTTTGCTCTAATTTAAATTTTGGAGTATTTTTGATTTTTTTTATTTTTGGGAATTTATTTAAGTTTATTTGGATTTATTCAAATAGGACTTTTCTTGAAAACAATTAAATAATGGAAAATTTTTTGCAAAGTTTTATTGCAAATATTTTAATGGAATTCCAAACATCTCAAAGTAATTTCTGGAATTTTCTGGAATTTTTCTGCTATTTTAAAAGCTCCAAATGATTTAATTGAATTTCTAGAATTATTTTAAATGTGAAATGTTTTAAAATCGATGAGCGAGAATGGGCCGAGCCCATTATCAGTATGCGTCGCCGCCCAACCGCTGCCAAACCCTAGCGCCGCTTAGCCCAAGTCGTCCGATCCGGATCGAACGCCCGTGAGTGCGCCACGTCACCTGCATGCGTGAGCCTTCGGATCGTCGCTGCACGGACGCGCAGGATTGCGCCACGTCACTTCGTCCCCGCGAGATCGCCAGAGAGACGTGGGCTTTGATGGCCGTGATTTCCGCCGGCAGTTTCGCGCACGTCGAGGCAGCCCTTAAGTCCCCGTTGATGGCGTTGTGCAGAGACCATCGCGCCGCGTATTTTGACTCCTCGCACGCACGCCGAGACCCTCTCTAGCGCCTGAGCGAGCTCGCCGTAGTTGCGTCTTTGTGCCGCCGCGGTTTTTCGTCGTTTACTTCGCCGCCGGTTTCTCTCGCCGCCGCCAAGGTCACCGGAGTAATCCTTCCGCCAAGCCGCGAACGAGCCACTTCATCACGCCGAGAAGCCCGTAGCGCCATGGGTTGCGCCATCTTCCTCAACTCCGGCAGCCTTTTCTTCTTCGCGCCGCCGCTTTCACCGAAGCTTCGCTGTCCGTCCGATCTTCATCGCACGCTCGTTCGCCCACGCCGCTTTTCCTTGTGTTCTTCTAGAGTAGATCTGCATCTGTTAGATCCGGATTGAACGGTAGAGATTAGATCTAGTCTCTCGAATTTGGTTACATCTCGGTAGTTGGATCGTTAGTGTACGCGTAGGATTGAGCCACGCCGCGCCATGTATAGTAAATACCCGTAACTCGAAAGCCGTTGGATCGGATCCAACGGTTGAGTTCAGATCCGTTTTGCCTTAGGATCCGCGCCGCTCAAAATTGAACGTGCGGCGGTGATAGCGCCGCACCTCCAACCAATCGCGTGCGGCGCGTGTTTCCTTTGACCGGCGTGACCAATCTCGCCGCTGATTTGAAACGAGCCGTTGCGATTGCGCCGCGTGTCGCCGCAGATGTCGAGCGCCGCCGAAGTCCGCGCGTGCGTTGGCCGTTGGATCCGAGGGGACCGTTCGATGCGTGACGCGTGGCCGTGCGGAAATCGAGGCGTAGGCATAGGATCTGACCGTCGATTTTAGCGAACGGTCTGGATTTTGCCGTGTGGCTGCACTGTTCTGTGAACCAAATCCACGGTGGACCAGAGCCGAACCGTGGACCCAGTCCATAGATGTAACACCCTAATTTTTGCTCTAACTTAAATTTTGGAGTATTTTTTTTGTGATTTTTTTTGGGAATTTATTTAAATTTAATTGGATTTATTCAAATAGGGCTTTTCTTGAAAACAATTGAATAATGGAAAAGTTTTTGCAAAGTTTTATTGCAAATATTTTAATTGAGTTCCAAATATCTCAAAGTAATTTCTGGAATTTTTCTAGAATTTTTCTGCTATTTTAAAAGCTCCAAATGATTTAATTGAATTTCTAGAATTATTTTAAATGTGAAATGATTTTAAATCATTGAACAAAGAATGGGCCGAGCCCATTATCAGTGCGTGTCGCCGCACAACCGCTGAACCCTAGTGTCGCCTGGTCCGAGCTGCTCGATCCTAATCGGATGCTCGTGAGTGAGCCACGTCGTCGCGCGTGCGCGCGCTTCGGATCATCGCCGCACGAACGGCCGGGAGAGGCCACGCCGGCCGCCTTCGCGAGATCACCGGAGCTAATGCCGCCGACCGCTTTCGCTTTCGTTCGCCGCAGAGCGCATACGCCGAGGCCCCTTAAAGTGCACCGAGTAGCGGCGTCGACAGAGCTCCTTTCGCTGCGTCTTTTGACTCTCGCACGCTGCGTCGAGACGCTCTAGAGACCACGGAGAGCTCGCCGTAGTTGTTCCTCTGCGCGCCATCGTTTTCTCCGCCGCTTGCTTCGCCGTCGGTCCATTTCCACCGCCGCCGAGGTTACCAGTGCTCTGCCCGAGTCAAGCCTCGTCGAATGCGCTTGATCTTCTCGCCGGGGAACCACCGAAACGCCGTCGACTACGTCGTCTTCCTCATCTCCGACAAGCTTGCACCGCCGCACGCCATCGCTTCGGACTTGAGCATCGCTGACCGCCGGATCGCAAGGAGGGGTAAGGATCGTGCCACGCCGCCTTCTCTTTTTCTTTTAGTTTGTATCTGTGCCGTTAGATCTGTTATGGACGGTCTGGATTAACCCTAAGGTTTACACGTTAGTTGATCTTGATCGTTAGATCCAGAGCGAACGGCTTGGATTAGATCTAGTTTCTGCGATGTGTTTTTGTCTTAGCCGTTGGATCGTTAGTGAACGCGTGTGTAACATCCCAAAATTTGAGTTTTGGAATGTTGGAATTCAAAATTTAACCATTTGCATTTTCTTGAATTAACTCCAGCTTAATTTGAATTTCTAAATAATAAAAGGATTTAATTTGGCTAAACTATTCATCAAAATCAAGAATTTCAGTTTTAGTTGGGTTCCTTGTGCTCCAAGGAATTTTTCTGTATTTTTGGGGATTTTTCTGAATTTATTTGATATTTATTTTAATTTATTTGGTTTTATTCTGATTCTCGAATTATTTAAAATCGAAAATGATTTTATTTTCGAAACCTTCTCGGCCGATTCTTGGCCCAGCCGCTTCCGCCCGCTTCACCCCACTCGCCTCACCTGCTGTTCGCCTCACAGCCCAATGCCGCCCCAGTACACATCTGCCGTCCGACAGCGCGACGCTGTGTGCGGTCCCGATCGCGCCACACGCAGCCAAACCCTAGCCGATTCGAGTCCCGCCACAAGACGCCTCGGCGTCCGTCTGCGGTCCGATGTCGCCTCCGAGGCTATAAAAGCCGAGCCGCACTTCGCCCGAGGTCCGCCAGATTCCGCCGCCGCTTGCCTCTCCTTTTCCGCTTAACTAACCGCCGTTGCCGTGCGCCCTCGCCGAAGTTCTCGCCGTGCCCGAGCTCTTTCGCCGCCTTTTCCGTCGCCGCCGGTGCCCCTCCGCCGCACCCGTTGGTCTCTTCGAGCTCCCTGCGTCATCCTCTTTCAGATCCACCAAGTCTCGCGCCCGATCCGGTCATCCTTCGCCGATCGCCGCGTCTTCTTCTCCGTTGTCGGTGAGCCGCGCCGCCGCCGCCGCTCGCCTTGTGTCGAGCGATCGTGGTCGTTCGATCTCGCTGGTGCGTCCGGATGGCGCCACGCCCTTCGCCGCGTTATTTTTCCACCGCCTGATCTGGCCGCGCCACCGATGAGCGACGCGGTGGCTTGCCGCGTCGGCCGCTTCTTCGCGCTTGTGCCGCGTCGGCGCCACCTCTGCCGCGCGTCGGCCCTAAAGCGCTCGTGGCTGACGTCACGCAGCGCGCCGGGCGCCGCAGTGAACCCAGCCAGCGCCGTGGAACCAGTCCACCGTGAGCCGGATGACGTCAGCGTTGCGCAATAAATCGCTTTTTCAGTACAAAAATAAATCCAAAAATTCTGATTTTCTGTATTTTCTCTGAATTTAATCTTTCGAGGCCTGCTCTCGCCATACGAACTCCGATTGAGGCGATTCAAGTTTCTAAAATTTTCTAAAATCAAGATCTATCTTCCAGAGCCATTTATTTTCAGTTTTGAGCTTGTTTGAGTCTCTGTTTTGTATTTATTTGGTTTCATCGCTTTCTTTTCCTGAGACGCTAATTCCGAGGAGCAAACGAAGACTTCAAGACCAAGATTCAGCACTAGATCAGCAAGGCAAGTCGTAACCTTTGATCATATTGATCCTATGTTTGCAAAGTAATTTATTTTATACACTTGCATGCTATTTACGTATCAATGTTTATTTAATGGGAGTAGATGTATGCCTGGTTGACATTATGCCACCTTGATTCGTTGTATGCCATGTATCCATTGTTAAACCTAGGTTGGGACATTACTAGTTGGACATAATCATAATACCAACATTGGGTTATCGTAGCTATGCTTAGACATGCTTACATATACGCTGGGATTCATGTCACATGTTGAATAATGTTAATCTTGACTTAATGAGATATTGAATCGTGGCCGTTAGCCATCGTTGTAAAATTTGTTGTACCATGGCGGGTTTGCCATTGGTCTTGGTTGAACGAATTGTTTTCCCTCGGGCAAGTGATCGTGCGATAAAGGGGTGCTTTCTAGCATGTTGGGATGTGGATGTCTTGCCCGAGACAACTTAAGGACTTAATCTTGTGCGCCATTGAACTGGTCTAATCGTACTACCACATGTCCGAATGGGACAGACCTAGCCGATTAATTTGTAATGTCTAGTCTTGAGTACGCCAATGGTGGTGTGGGTTCCGGATGGACGGGTAGATTCACATGGCGCAAGAGGGGCCTTATGGGCGAAACCTTAGCGAGCGCATCGAGCTTAGACAGCATTGGAAAGGCTTTGTCATGATATCTCTGCGACACACCAAAGGAAGTGTGTTAGTAACGCTTGCACAAAGAGATGTTCATGTCTTGTGGGTAAAGTTGTACAACCTCTGCAGAGTGTAAAACTATTCGATAGCGCGTCATGGTCATGGACAAAGCCCGGAATTTCACACGGGTATAGAGTGTTTCATAAAATGTGGAATGTGGAATTGTTTGGATGTGAACGGGAGTTCACCGTTGTTTTGTTGTCTATCATTGATCTATCGCTTATTTATTTATGTTTTCATAAATATGCTTTCAATCTATTTATTGTATTTCAATTCAAGTTATTGCTTTACGCAAATGAAACATATAGCCATCCTTATCAAGCCGCATAAATGTATTGCATCAATTCCTATGGCTTGTCGAGTACCTTTGTACTCACGGCTTTATGCCCTTGTTGATCGATTCTTTCAAGGAGATAATGAATCTTATGAAGAGGAATTCTATGAAGACTACGTGGATTAGGAAGGCGCTCCCGCATTTATTGCTCGTGGCATGTCGAATGGTTCAAGTTATCTTTTCATTGCAATAGTATTTGTTTCTTAAGCCCTTAAAGCACAATGGTGTAAACATTGATCATAAGGTCGCTTGCTTTATTTAATAATAATTTGCTTCTTCTTAGTTAATTCGTTGTATGGAATGATATTACATCTGTGTTTCCACTGTGTGCACTAGCGTGATCCTGGACTAGTGCAAGATATACAGAGGGTTTCGATTTGTAAACCGGTCCCGACAGAGATGGTATCGAGCCATATCGATCGTAGGTCGCCATCCTAGTTAGCATGGTCTTCAAAATTATTTTCTAAATCAAACCAACAAAATTGGTACTTAATAGCTTTCGCCTCCTCTCGCCTTATTCTTAGGTTCTTATTCCTCTCCTTTGCTAAAACTTTGATTTGAAATTTAAATTGACCTTATCTCATGAAACTTCTCAAAGCCTCGAGTTTCGCAAGGATTCAACAAAAGACGATGAGGATCAAGCCATCGAGGTTATGCCAAAAGACTACCATATAAGTTAGGTTTTGGTGCTCAACAGTATTTGAGCATGTGTTACCCTTTTCAGCTTTAGTTACGCTTAGTCCGCGTATACTAGGATTTTTCTTGTTGAGCGTCGGTATGTTGTACACTTGCCTCAAGCACGGTGTTACAACCATACCTTTAATTGAAAAAAAAAAAAAACTTGATTTGCCTCCTTAATTTGAAGCCTTTGGTTGTATCCTTTTGTCCCCGGTATTACCTTCTCCCTAGATGATCTTACCACGCATCTCTCGCTTTTCCTCTTACCTATCAAACCCTTGCGCTGCACCTCGATGGTTGACACTGCTCGAGCCGGTCGTGGATCGCCAAGGATGCCAAAGGCAGTGCCAACACCAACTCCAACCCCAATGCACCACCACCACCACCGTGATGCACTGCAACATGGGACATTTTCTAGCGGCTCGCACTCGCTTAATGAATACAATGATGCGTAACATGAACAACATGATGAATCGCCAGAACTGCATCGCAGCTTGCTCTAGCCAACTGCTGAACCAAAGAAACCAAGCCGCTGCCGCACCTCCTCAAGCTCGCCTCCACCCAAGCTAGCGAAATTTATGAGGACTCGTCCGCCAACTTTCTCCAATTCTTCGTAACCATTGACGCCGATGATTGATCCGCCCATTGAGAAGAAGCTTGAAATTGCCCAAAGGCACCAATCGTGAGAAGGTTCTCTATGCCGCCATCACCGGAGGGCACCGCCACGAATGGTGGGAGAACTCTGATCTTGCCCATGATGATCCTCGACTATCACTTGGCGTAGTTTTCCACCGCTTCCGCCACTCTCATATTCCCGATGGAAAGGTGGAAATGAAGAAGAATGAATTCGGAGCTTAAGCAAGAAGGGATGTTAGTGAGTGAATACCTTAATAAATTCACTCAACTCGCCGCTACGCCCGCAGGATGTAGCTACGATGATGCTCGTCGAGAAAAGTTCAAGCGTGGACTCAATCCAGACTAAAGGTGCAAGTCATTGGCAATGACTATGTAGATTTTCGAAGATCCGTTGATAAAGCTATGCTTATTGAGGAATCTCGTCGGAATTGGAAGAATCCGTAAGAGAAAGATGATGCAAGATGGAGCCCATCGAGTCACCAAGAGAGAGTCGTAACAAATGCTCAACACCGCTTCGCTTCACTCCTCCGAATACATTCAGACCCTGCACCAAAGACTCGCCACCTCCTCCAGCAATCGCAACCTCAAGACCAACAAAGAACCCACCTCGGAGGAACAAGAATCCACCGCGGAGTCACCGTTTCAACCGTCATGAACTCGGTCATTATGCCAACAATTGCCCCGAAAGCAAGCCGTGACGCCAATCCGCTTTAATTTGGGATCTACGCCACCAAGACCCCGCCTCAGAGCGGGACGGAGTGCCCCAAACTCCTAATCAAGCCACCAGACTCCGCCACTTTGGAAGAGGCCGCGTGAATCACGCCACCACCGAGGATGCCCACCGCACTGCACGCCATACTAGGTAAGCTCCTAGTCAACTCAAAGATCCGCCATGGTTTTGTTTGATTCGAGCTACGATTCGCTTGTTTCTGAGTTTTGCCGCAAATCATCAATTAAAGACAATGCCTCTTAAGATCGCTTTTACTAGTGCAATCTCCGGTTCTGATTTGAGTACGAACCAAGGCTGCCCCGGTTAAGATATTAATTGAGGGTAGAATTTCTAGCCAACCTTATTGTCCTAGACACCAAGTCCCTAGATGTGATCCTAGGAATGGATTGGCTCTCCAAGAACCAAGCGCTTTTGGATTGTGGGAAGAGAGATCACCCTAACCACCCAGATGGAACCAAGTTAAAAGTTCAAGCCGATTCAGATCAAATCAAGGGATTAGAGTTTGTAGTGCCAAAGGAATAAGCTTGAAGATGTGCCACGCCAATGAATTTCCGATGTGTTTCGGATGAGTTGCCCGGGATGCCACCGATCGAGATATAGAGTTCTTGATAGAACTAGTGCCCGAACACCACCCATTTCCAAGAGACCCTATAGGATGCCGGCAATGAGTTAGCCAAGTAAAGAGAGATTAAAGAGCCGCAAGATCAAGGATTTGTTCGACCAAGTTCTTCGCCATGGGGAGCACCAGTTCTTCTAGTTGAAAAGAAAGATGGAACTCGAGAATGTGTGTGGATTATCGCCACTCAATGAGGTCACCATCAAGAATAAGTACCTCCGCCAAGAATCGATGATTTGTTTGACCAACTTCAAGGAGCCGGAGTGTTCTCAAGATTGATTTAAGATCGAGTTACCACCAGCTTGAAGATTCGTCAAGAGGATATTCCCAAAACAGCTTTTGTTACTCGGTATGGGCAAGATGAGTATACCGTGATGTCCTTTGATTGACCAATGCCCCGCCTACTTCATGACCTTGATGAATAAGGTATTCATGGAGTATTTGGATAAGTTTGTTGTTGTTTTCATTGACGACATTCGATCTACTCCAAAAGTGAGGAAGAACATGAGGATCACTTGCGCCAAATCCTAACGGTTAAGAGAGAATCACTTTATGCAAAGTTTAGTAAATGTGAGTTCTGGATGAAAGAAGTTGCTTTCCTAGGACATGTCATATCAGGAGAAGGAGTCGCTGTTGACCCTGGAAAGGTACGAGATGTGCTAAGTTGGGAGTCACCCAAGACGGTACCCCAAATCCGAAGTTTTCTTGGAATGGCGGGATATTATCGCCGTTTCATAGAAGGGTTTTCTAGAAAAGCTAGACCGCCACTCAACTTTTAAAGAAGGAAAAGAAATTTGTTTGGACATCGAGTGTGAGCAAAGTTTTCAAGAATTAAAGAAGTGTTTGACAACTGCCCCAGTGCTTATTCTGCCAGATAATAGGAAGGATTTTGAGATATTCTGTGATGCATCCCGACAAGGACTCGGTTGTGTGCTAATGCAAGATAAGAAGGTTGTAGCGTATGCTTCATGACAACCGAGGCCACATGAAGTTAACTATCCTACCCATGATTTGGAATTAGCAATGTAGTGCATGCTTTAAAGATTTGCGCCACTATCTCATTGGTAATCGCTGTGAAGTTTATACCGATCACAAGAGTTTGAAGTATATTTTACCCAAGTTGACCTCAATATGAGACAAAGAAGATGGTTGGAATTGATCAAGGACTATGACATTGGGATTCATTATCATCCAGGCAAGGCCAATGTCGTAGCCGATGCTTTGAGTAGAAAGAGCTACTGCAACACTCTGATGATTAAGGAAAGTCAGCCAGCCCTTTATAAGGAATTTCAGAAGCTTAGTTTGGAATTGATTCAGGAAGGGTATTTAGCTACCTTGGAAGTACGCCCACGTTGGAAGATCGATTCGAGAAGCACGGGTAGATGATGCCGACATTAAGGAGATTAAGAGCAATATGAAGAAAGGAAAAGCCTCGTGTTTCTCTCAAGATGAACAAGGTACTATTTGGTATGAGAAGCGATTTGCGTACTCAGATCGTAAAGAGCTTAAGGAATTGATTCTCAAGGAAGCGCATGAGACTTTATACTCCATTCATCCCGAAGTACCAAGATGTATCAAGACCTCAAGGAAAGGTATTGGTGGCCTAGTATGAAGCGTGAGATTGCGTAATATGTTGCACTTTGTGATGTCCGCGAGAAGGTCAAGGCAGAGCATCGAGGCCGCAGGATTGCTGCAACCATTGAAGATTCCAGTGGAAGTGGGAAGAAATTGGTATGGATTTCATTACGGATTTCCTAAAACCCAAGCGTGTTATGACTCGATCCGGGTAATAGTGGATCGATTGACTAAGGTAGCTCACTTCATTCCAGCTTAAGACTACCTATGCAGAGATAAATTAGCGAGTTATATATGTCAAGGATCGCTACTTCACGGAGTGCCTAAGAAGATAGTGTCCGATAGAGGAACCCGCTTACCTCTCGCTTTTGGCGAGTCCGCACGAAGCCATGGGAACTCATCTCGATTCAAGATCGCCTATCACCCTCAAACCGATGGATGACCGAGCGTGTGAATCGATTCTTGAGGATATGTTAAGAGCTTGTGCCTTAACTTATGGTGTCAAGTGGGACAAGTGTTTGCCCTACGCCGAAGTTTTCGACAACAATAGTTATCAAGCCACCGCAAATGTCGCTTTTGAAGCCTTATATGGAAGGAAGTGCGTAACCCTCTCAACCGGAAGGAGTCGAGAAAGACAATTGTTTGGTCCCGCCATACTGCAAGAAGTCAAGAGCAAGTTCAACTAATTCGAGACCGCTTGAAGATAGCTCAAAGCGCATGTAAGAGTTATGCGATAATCGCCGCAGATTTGAGTTTCGAGCCCAATGATTATGTTTACCTCGAGTTACCCTCTCAAAGGAGTTAAGAGATTTCAAGTAAAAGGAAAGCTTGCCCTAGATATGTGGGACCGCTCAAAATCTTGGAACGAAGAGGCGAGGTTGCCTACAAGTTAGAATTGCCTCGATCTTTTCTTCGGAATCCATGATGTGTTCCATGTATCGCAATTGAAGAAGTGCTGCGTGTGCGGAGGAATGATGTCATTGGAAGCCATTGATTTGCAAGAGGATCTTACCTACAAGGAGCAACCAAAGAAAATTTTGGATATCGCAGAGCGATCACGAGAAGCAAGATCATCCGCTTTTGCAAGGTCCATGGAGCCATCATTCGTAAGAGGAAGCAACTTGGGAGCGAAAGAAGATCTCAAGTCCGAGTTTCCCACCTATTCCCTAGCGACTGAATCTCGGGTCGAGATTCCATTTAAGGGGAGGTTTGTAACATCCCAAAATTTGAGTTTTGGAATGTTGGAATTCAAAATTTAACCATTTGCATTTTCTTGAATTAACTCCACAAATTTGAATTTCTAAATAATAAAAGGATTTAATTTGGCTAAACTATTCATCAAAATCAAGAATTTCAGTTTTAGTTGGGTTCCTTGTGCTCCAAGGAATTTTTCTGTATTTTTGGGGATTTTTCTGAATTTATTTGATATTTATTTGAATTTATTTGGTTTTATTCTGATTCTGAATTATTTAAAATCGAAAATGATTTTATTTTCAAAACCTTCTCGGCTGATTCTTGGCCCAGCCCGTTTCCTCGCCCGCTTCACCCCACCTCGCCCCACCGCTGTTCGCCTCAGCCCCGCCCACCGCCCAATACAGATCTGCCGTCCGATCTTGCGCTGCGTGTCGCTGATCCCGTCCCGACACACAAGCGCCATGCCAAACCCTAGCCGATTCGAGTCCGCCGCACAGACGCCTCGGCGTCGTCTGCGTCCGATGTCGCCCTCCGAGGCTATAAAGCCGAGCCGCACTCGCCCGAGGTCCGCCGATTCCGCCGCTTCGGTTGCCCTCCTTTTCGCTGCTTCTAATCGCCGCCGTTGCGCCAGGCGCCGCCAAGTTCTCGCCGTGCCGAGCTCTTTCGCCGCCTTTTCCGTCGCCGCCGGTGCCCCTCCGCCGCACCGTTGGTCTCTTCGAGCTCCTGCGTCGTCCTCTTCGATCCACCAAGTCTCGCGCCGATCCGGTCATCCTTCGCCGATCGCGCCGTCTTCTTCTCCGCTTCGGTGAGCCGCGCCCGCCGCTTCGCCGTCGTCTTGTGTCGAGCGATCGTGGTCGCTCGATCTCGCTGGTGCGTCCGGATGGCGCCACGCCCTTCGCCGCCGCGTTATTTTTCCAGCCCGCCGACCGGCGTGCCACCGATGAGCGACGCGTGGCTTGCCGCGTCGGCCGCTTCGCTTGTCGCGCCGCGTCGGCGCCACCTCTGCCGCGCGTCGGCCCTAAAGCGCGTCGGCGCCGACGTCACGCGTCGCGCCGGCGCCGGTGAACCCAGCTCACCAGGAACCAGTCCACCGTGAGCCGGATGACGCCGGCGTTGCGCAATAAATCGCTTTTCAAGACAAAAATAAATCCAAAAATTCTGATTTTCTGTATTTTCTCTGAATTTAATCTTTCGAGGCCGTTCTCGCTCATACGAACTCCGATTGAGGCGATTCAAGTTTCTAAAATTTTCTAAAATCAAGATCTATCTTCCAGAGCCATTTATTTTCAGTTTTGAGCTTGTTTGAGTCTCTGTTTTGTATTTATTTGGTTTCATCGCTTTCTTTTCCTAGAGCGCTAATTCCGAGGAGCAAACGAAGACTTCAAGACCAAGATTCAGACTAGATCAGCAAGGCAAGTCGTAACCTTTGATCATATTGATCCTATGTTTGCAAAGTAATTTATTTTATACACTTGCATGCTATTTACGTATCAATGTTTATTTAATGGGAGTAGATGTATGCCTAGTTGACATTATGCCACCTTGATTCGTTGTATGCCATGTATCCATTGTTAAACCTAGGTTGGGACATTACTAGTTGGACATAATCATAATACCAACATTGGGTTATCGTAGCTATGCTTAGACATGCTTACATATACGCTGGGATTCATGTCACATGTTGAATAATGTTAATCTTGACTTAATGAGATATTGAATCGTGGCCGTTAGCCATTGTTGTAAATTTGTTGTACCATGGCGGGTTTGCCATTGGTCTTGGTTGAACGAATTGTTTTCCCTCGGGCAAGTGATCGTGCAAGAAAGGGTGCTTTCTAGCATGTTGGGATGTGGATGTCTTGCCTGAGACAACTTAAGGACTTAATCTTGTGCGCCATTGAACTGGGTCTAATCGTACTACCACATGTCTGGAATGGGACAGACCTAGCTGATTAATTTGTAATGTCTAGTCTTGAGTACTGCCAATGGTGGTGTGGGTTCCGGGATGGACGGGTAGATTCACATGGCGCAAGAGGGGGCCTTATGGGCGAAACCTTAGCGGGCAGTACCGAGCTTAGACTGTGCATTGGAAAGGCTTTGTCATGATATCTCTGCGACACACCAAAGGAAGTGTGTTAGTAACGTTTGCACAAAGAGATGTTCATGTCTTGTGGGTAAAGTTGTACAACCTCAGCAGAGTGTAAAACTATTCGGATAGCGCGTCATGGTCATGGACAAAGCCCGGAATTTCACACGGGTATAGAGTGTTTCATAAAATGTGGAATGTGGAATTGTTTGGATGTGAACGGGAGTTCACCGTTGTTTTGTTGTCTATCATTGATCTATCGCTTATTTATTTATGTTTTCATAAATATGCTTTCAATCTATTTATTGTATTTCAATTCAAGTTATTGCTTTCTGCAAATGAAACATATAGCCATCCTTATCAAGCCGTGCATAAATGTATTGCATCAATTCCCTATGGCTTGCTGAGTACCTTTGTACTCACGGCTTTATGCCCTTGTTGATCAGTTGCTGAAGGAGATAATGAATCTTATGAAGAGGAATTCTATGAAGACTACGTGGATTAGGAAGGCGTTCCCCAGACGATTGCCTGTGGCATGTCGAATGGTTCAAGTTATCTTTTCCGCTGCAATAGTATTTGTTTCTTAAGCCCTTAAAGCACAATGGTGTAAACATTGATCATAAGGTCGTTTGCTTTATTTAATAATAATTTGCTTCTTCTTAGTTAATTCGTTGTATGGAATGATATTACATCTGTGTTTCCACTGTGTGCACTAGCGTGATCCTCGACTAGTGCAAGATACACGAGGGTTTCGGTTTGTAAATCCGGTCCCGGCAAATGTGAGATTGTGCCGCGAAGCGGTTGAATAGTAAATAGCTCGGGTACCGTGGGCCGTTGGATTTAGATCTGAACGGCGGCTGTGAGTTGATCGGTGGCGCGCGGATCCGTGCCATTCAAATTTGAACGTACGGCGGAGATGACGCCGCACCCCCATCGAATCACGTGCGACGCGTGTGGCGCGGATCGAGGTGAGACCAGATCGACCGTTGAGTTCGGGCGCACTGCTGGATGCGTGACGCGTGGGGGCGTGGAGTGCGAAGCGTCGCCGAACCGCGCGGGGGTGAGATCCGACCGTTGGATGGGCGAGTGGTCTGGATCTTGCCGCGTGTCGCGTCGGGATTGGCTGCGCATCATCGCTGACGCCACGGCTGCGCCACCCGGCATGAGCATTCTTTCGCCGATCCACGGTGGACCGAGCCAACCGTGGACCCAACCCATGAACCGAAGCAACGTGGCGGCACTAGAGGCTGCCACGTGTCGTGCAGACGTCATCGCTGACGTCATAAATATGTTTTATATAAAAATATTTTGACCAAAATTCTTTTATGTGCTGACGTCATAAATGCGAATTTTCAGT
Organism: Otatea glauca; assembly: GCA_036346275.1. Lineage (NCBI taxonomy): Eukaryota > Viridiplantae > Streptophyta > Magnoliopsida > Poales > Poaceae > Otatea > Otatea glauca. Next base: position 773,284 of record CM070712.1, read on the forward strand.
ATAAAAATAATTGGGAAAAATCGGATTTCTTAATTTCTTTATTTTCACATTTTATTCAAACTTCAAATGACTATAACTTTTGTATTTTAACTCGGATTTGGGTGATTCAAATTTCTAAAAATTCATAAAATTATGATCTATTTAATGATGAATTTTATTTGAATTTTTGAGGCCATTTAGTCCTCTTTATTAGATTTTTATTGTATATTTTGTTTGTCCGCGTAGACGCAAATTTGCCAGAAAGTTTCGAGGAAGAATTCGTCACTCAAGACCAAGCTTCGGAACACGACCAGCAACTATTTGAAGGCAAGTGATGCTTTGAACATTTTGATCCCAGGTTTTTTTTTAAATGTAGTTTATGCTTTGAAACTATGCATGCTTATTTATTTAAAATGAATTTAAATTGATTTGGGATAATGTAGTTAATCAACCCATTTTGTTATGCCACCTTGAATTATTAATTGTATGCCCTAAATCTTTGTCACCCTAAGTTTGATTATATTAGTTGGATGTTAATATTGTGCCAACACGGGAGACTAGACCGTGAGTAGATGCTTAGCCTTGCAACGAGTCATGAATGATCTTTCAGAAAAATGCTACAAAATTGACTAATGGAATATTGAATGTATTTTGAAAGTGGTGTGATGATGCCACATGATGATATGGAAGTATGGTGACTGTGTGGTTCCATATTGATGTTGAGTTATTGCCGCATGTGTTGTACAATAATCAACCTGGGTGGGAAATGATTTAGACTGGGCAAGTGGCAAGAGGTCATGTGCCATGTGGGCCTGTGTGGCATTGGGTTGATGAGTGTTGTGAGTCTGTGTGTCACAATGGGCTGTGTGCCACTATTGAGTGTTGGAAGTCTTGCCTTGGTCGCTTAAGGACTTCACCTTGCAAGCCTTTGATCCGAGTCACCTGTACAACCACATGTCCGATATGGGATGCACCTAGTTGACTAGGGTTCTCATATCTTTCCTCCGATACCTCGGGGTGACAATACATGTGGGTGTATCTGTATGGGGAGCGCACTGCTACGGCTTGGTGCCCATCCAACGGTGATTGGTCGGTCCTATACTTGGCTCTGTGTGAGGGAAGTGATAGTGAAGGCAATACGAGAGGTTCTTTAGTTAAGGTAGAGGTTCTGAAAAGCTTTGTTACGGACAATCACCGTGTGGTGAGCGGTCAGATCTTGTGGGTAAAGTGTACAACCTCCGCAGAGTGTCAAAACTATTCGAATAGCCGCTCATGGTATTGAGCATTGCTCGGGATTACATCAAGGGTAGATTTTCATAAACAAAATGTGGGAAGGGTGGTGTGTGCCAAGTGTTAAAATGAACTATTAAGGTCAGGTGCCGAGAATCTTCGAGGAAAAACCATTTGAAGAAATTAGTATTACTTATAACTGTTCCAATGCTTTAATCTAATTAAGATATTGGTTTAAAATTGCTGTTTGATGCAAAAGAACCATTTAAGCCAACCCTTTGGAATAAGCTTTGCATGTAGTAATAGCACTGCATTCTGTGCATTACTTGTTGAGTGCCTTGTGTACTCATCCCACCTTGCTTATCAAACCCAACATCAGTGGAGGAGTCTACACCAGCATGGGAGGAAGAGTACATTGAGGACCCGAGCAACTAGGGGACAAGCCCAGTCGGTTGCCTGTGGCAAGATGAAGGCTTCCTCGACATTTGTTTATATTCCGCTGCTATTTCTTTTTCTCTGAATAATGTAAGTCCCGTGTGGATGTCTTATCTGTAAGGAGACCATAAGGTCGTACAACTCGGTTTATATACATGTTTGCACTAATTATTCTTATATCTTCATGAATGTCTGTGATGTGCAACCTCAGATGATTGTGTGTGCTAGCGTGATCTCGGATCGCATGTAATACACAGAGGGTCCGGATCTACGTGTTCGGGTCCCGACAGAGGTGGTATCGAGCCAGCCGATCAGAGGACTTGACCCTAGTTTGGTTGTGCCTAGGAGGGTAAAACTATTTTCTAAAGACCTAATCAACTTGAGCAAGAATATCAATGAAATCTTGACTTATCTCTTCTCTCTTGTTTCATACCTATGCTGAATTTTTATTATTCTCTGCTTAATTTAAACAAGGTTTGTTTTGGCAGATGAGGATGATCCATACCTATGGAGAGCGCACCGAGGATACGCCATGGAGTTATGGCGTATGATGCACGCTTGTCTGAGGTTTTGATGCACCAACGACGAGGGACTTTGGTGGTAGGCAGGACTTGACATCGCTGGGATGTCAAGATCACGCGATGTATGCTCGGGAAAGGACGAGGCGAGCCGTCCTATGTACATCACGGTCGAGGTCTTCTTTTGAGGTCGGAATCCGAGAGACGCACGACAACAGCGATGCGCGATTGCCCGCACTTACTCCGCAGAGTTGGTGGGCACCGTCTTTCGTCACCATCCACGTCGAGACAATCGTTTGGAGAGGATGGAGCTTGCAGAGGAGGACGCCACTATCACCCACCTGGCGAGGTACGTCATCGCCCAGGAGGACGCCTTGGACGAGACAGTCCAGGAGCTGCAGAGGACCCGCGACGAGGTCACGGAGGCGAGGATCCAGCTGTGGGAGGGCTTAGCCCACTCCATGCAGAAGATCCAGGAGTTGGAGATGGCTTTGTACGGACCCGAGCCTGAGCCAGTCCTGGAGTTACACGATCCAGATCCGGAGGAGCCAGAGCAGGAGGCACCAGTGCAGGAGCAGGCAGCCCCGGGACCAGCAGAGTCGATGGGGTCTTTTGCACCACCGCAGAGGTCTTGTGATCGGTTCGCTTCGATGCGAGCACCCACCATGTATGCTCGGGAGGAGCCGCAATGGGTTGGCTCGATGAGTGATCGAGTCTAGCCGAGGGTAGTGTTGAGACTCGAATAATTGAGTCGCGTCTTTTCTTCGTAGTCACCATTAGGTGTGAGTCGTCATAGAGTCCTATGTCCGCTTACTTGTTTTTGTTGTGAGTGTCTCAGATGTGTTGCATTGCCCTTAGGCACTTGTGAGCAACCATACCGCCTAATATTATATCAATAAAGTGGCTAAATAATTTAAGTTACACTGCTTCCCCACATAAGTTCTTTTACTCATCTCAGGCTTTCTTCTTTTCTTAACCTTGGAAGCTTGCAAATGATGGTGAGGACACGTGGAAATGTTGGAGCCAGTGGAAGTGGAGCTAACCAAAGGACAACCGTAATGAAGAGCCGATTCTCAACCGCCGCAGTCGATATGCGTAACCCGGGAGCCTTCTTGATCGCTTAGACTCAACTTATGAACACGATGGTTCAAACCATGCAACAGATATCCAACCAAGCTGCTGCGAATGTTCAAGCCGGTGGTAACCATGGACCACACCCTACTCAAGGTTGTCGGAGTTTATGAGAACCCGCCCACCTACCTTCTCGTGCAACGCCAATCCATCGGAGGCGACGATTGGCTAAGGACAATCGAAGGAAGCCGCACATTACCCAAAGTGTAGGACATGAGAGGGTACTCTATGCCTCTCATCAACTCGAAGGACCGCCGCAGAATGGTGGGAAAACTGCACAGCTCATGAGGACCCACAGAGTATCACGGGAGGAATTCACCTCGCTTTTCGCCAGCATACATGTACCCGAGGGTATCATGGATCTCAAAAGGTGGAATTCGAGCCTCAAGCAAGGGGCCGCCAAGGGCGACATTACGAACAAATTCACCTAACCGCACGCTACGCACTGCAGGACGTGGATACGGATAAGGCCGCATAATCCCGCTTCATGAAGGGATTGAATGCGAGGAGTTGCAGTGGACCGATCACCCACACATTCCCGACTTCCAAGAGCTAGTTAACAAAGCTCTTATCTTAGAGGACAAGCGCCGAGAGTTGATGACAACAGAAGCGCAGAATGGCGCAACAAGGAGGTCGTCGGGGCAGCAGAGGCGAGGACGGCACCACAACAGCTTCATCCGCACAGGCCCGAGGCAATGATAGGGCACCACTTCCGCACATCGCCCGATGGGTCGTAATGTTCGACTCAACCGAATCGTGGCACAAACCGAGGAACCTCTCGTAGTGGGAAGACGTTGCTATCATTGCAATGAAATGGGGCATTTTGCCAACAATTGCCCTAAGAAGGAGGTGTCACCCGTCCGCTTTACCGGGCAACACACCGCAAGGACTCCCACGCCAATTGTGAATCATGGGCATCAACAAAGAAGAACTCCATCCCAAGGAACTGCACGAGGCCGAGTCAACCACATTACGATGGATGAAGTGCGAACGCCACTGATGTTGTAATCGGTAAGTTCCTAGTAAACTCGCATACACCATCGCTTTATTCGATTCGAGCTTCACATTCATTTATTTCCGAGATTTTACTGTTCAAAATGATATGGATATAGTGAATCTTAAATGTGTGCTTATAGTCCAATCTCGGATCGTAACTCCGATCTAAAGTAGGATGTTCGGGGTAAGACTAATAATTAATGGAGTTGAGTTCCTAGCAAACTTAATCGCCCTTAATACCCAAACCTTGATGTTATCACGAATGGATTGGTTAACCAATCACAAGGCAATCTTGGATCAGAAAAAGAGTCATATCTACGAGAGCCCTGATGGAAAGAAGATTGAATTTGAAGCAAAATCGGTGCGAGATGGACAATTGATGGTCAACAAGATGAAGACTGCCACCGTAAGAAGTTTCCATAGTCATTGAATATCCGGATGTTTTCCTAAGATTTACCCGAATGCCGCCAGATAGAGATATTGAGTTCGTGATAGAGCTGGTTCCGTGGACAGCCCAATAGCTAAGAGACCTTACAGATGTCCACAGAGGAATTGGTGGAAATGAAGAAGCAAATTGAAGAACTACTAGAAAAAGGATTTATAAGACCTAGTTCATCGCCATGGGGAGCACCTGTCTTATTCGTCAAGAAGAAGGACGGGAGTTTTAGGATGCGTATAGACTATCGTGCACTCAATGATGTGACGATAAAGAATAAGTATCCGCTACCCAGATCGATGATTTGTTTGACCAGCTTGAGAGGAGCAGAGTATTCTCCAAAATTGATCTCCGATCGATACCATCAACTGAAGATCCGATCAGAGGATATCCCGAAGACTGCATTTTCGTCAAGATATGGACACTACGAGTTTACATTGATGTCTTTTGGTTTGACAAATGCACCAAAGATATTTCATGAACTTAATGAATAAGGTTTTATGGAATATTTGATAAGTTCGTCGTCAGATTCATAGATGATATCCTTATCTATTCCAAGACGAGAGAAGAGCACGCCGAGCATTTGAGGCTAGTCCTTGAAAAGTTGAGAGAGCAACAGCTTGTTTGCAAAATTTAGCAAATGTGACTTCTGGAAAAATAAGGTGGAATTTCTTGGACACATAATGACAGCAGAAGGAGTTGCGGTAGATCCAACGAAAGTGGAGACGGTTCTACATTGGGAGCAACCCAAGTCGGTAACCCAAATCCATAGTTTCCTTGAATGGCGGGTATTACCGTCGATTCATCGAAGGATTCTCTACGATTAAGAGACCTCTTACGCAATTGTTGAAAAGGAAAAGAAATTCTTATGGACGCTTTGAGTGTGAGAAGAGTTTTCGTGGAGTTGAAGAGGAGTTTATCATCGGCACTGTATTAGTTTTACGCGACGTTCATCAAGGCTTCGACATCTATTGTGATGCATCGCGTCAGGGATTGGGATGCGTGTTGATGCAAAATAGGAAGGTAATTGCCTATGCATCGAGGCAATTGAGACCACATGAGGAGAACTATCCGACCCATGATTTGAATTAGTCAGAGTGCATGCACTAAAGATATGGCGCCATCATCTCATCGAAATAGATGTGAAGTGTATACAGATCATAAAAGTCTTAAGTATATCTTCACGCAAGCTGACCTAAATATGAGGTAAAGAAGATGGTTAGAGTTAATCAAGGATTATAATGTGGGAATTCACTACTATCCTGGTAAAGCCAACGTAGTGGCGTACGCCTTGAGCGTAAAGAACCACAGTGTGAATATGTTTGTGGAAACAGTCGCGGAATTGTGTAAGGATTTTAAATTAGAACTGAAATGGTACCGTATGGATTCCTAGCAACTTTGAAGTAAGACCTACCCCAAAGATCGATCGTGGAAGGGCGTAAAGATGATGATAAGATCAATAGAATTAAGGGCAAAATGGATGAAGGCAAAGCAAAAGATTTCAAACTGATGAACAAGGTACTATGTGGTTTAAAGAGCGATTTGTGTGCCGAACAAAAAGGAGTTGAAGCGATTAATTCGAGGAGGCTCATGACTCCAAGTACTCAATTCATCCAGAAGTGCGAAATGTATCAAGATTTAAAGGAAAGATTTTGGTGGCAAGCATGAAACGAGAAGTCGCTAATATGTTGCATTATGTGACATATGCCAAAGAGTCAAAGCTATGCACCAAAGACCAAGAGGCTATTACAACCCCTAAAGATATCCGAATGGAAATGGGAAGAAATTGGTATGGATTTCATAACCGATTGCCTGTAACGCAAAGTGGATATGATTCTATATGGGTCATAATAGATCGCTTAACTAAAGTGGCACATTTCATACCCGTGAAGACCACTTATTCCGAGACCGTTAGCGTAACTTTATATGGCACGGATCGCTCGCTTGCACGGAGTACCAAGAATATAGTGTCTGACGAGGTACCCAATTTACCTCCAGTTTTGGGGTAAGCTACATGAGGCAATGGGGACTCGCTTGAACTTCAAGATGACCTACCATCCGCAGACAGATGGTCAAACTGAGAGGGTTAACCAGATATTGGAAGATATGTTGAGAGCCTGCGCTTTAGCATATTCAACCTCATGGGACAAGTGTTTGCCTTATGCTGAGTTTAGTTACAACAACAGTTATCAGGCGAGTTTACAGATGTCTCCATTTGAAGCTTTGTATGGTCGGTCCTATCGAACACCATTGAATTGGAATGAGACAGGCGAACGACATGTTTTTGGACCAGACATTCTTCAGGAAGCGGAAGAACAAATCACCCTGATCAGGGAAAGATTGAAGATTGCACAATCAAGGCAGAAGAGTTATGCTGACAACCGTCGCAGGGAACTGAGCTTTGAACCCGAAGATTTTGTGTACCTTAGAGTCACACCTCTCAAAGGAGTTAGAAGGTTCCATGCAAAAGGAAAGCTCGCACCCAGATATATCGGACCATTCAAGATCTTGAGCCGCAGAGGTGAAGTTGCTTATCAGTTGGAGTTACCACCATCTTTGGCAGGAGTGCATGATGTATTCCATGTATCACAACTGAAGAAGTGTCTTCGAGTACCAGAAGAGCAAACACCTTTGGAGGCAATTGAGCTGCAAGAAGATCTGACCTACAAAGAACATCCGATGAAGATTCTAGACGTAATGGACCGAGAGACAAGGAACAAGTCAACACGTTTCACTAATTCAATGGAGCAACCATTCGAAAGTGAAGCAACATGGGAACGAGAAGAAGATCTCAAGAAGGAGTTCCCTAACCTATTTCTGTAGACAGCCCTAAATCTCGGGGACGAGATTCTGTTAAGGGGGGAGGTTTGTAACACCCTAATTTTTGCTCTAACTTAAATTTTGGAGTATTTTTATTTTTGTGATTTTTTTGGGAATTTATTTAAATTTAATTGGATTTATTCAAATAGGGCTTTTCTTGAAAACAATTGAATAATGGAAAAGTTTTTGCAAAGTTTTATTGCAAATATTTTAATTGAGTTCCAAATATCTCAAAGTAATTTCTGGAATTTTTCTAGAATTTTTCTGCTATTTTAAAAGCTCCAAATGATTTAATTGAATTTCTAGAATTATTTTAAATGTGAAATGATTTTAAAATCAGTTGAATAAGAATGGGCCGAGCCCATTATCGTGCGTGTCGCCGCCCAACCGCGCCAAACCCTAGCGCCGCCGGTCCGAGCCGCTCGATCCCGACGGATGCCCGTGAGTGAGCCACGCCGTCCGCGTCGCGGCGCTTTCGGATCATCGCCGACAAACGGCCGGGAGAGGGCCACGCCGGTCGCTCTCGCGAGATCACCGGAGCTAATGCCGCCGACCGCTTCCGCACGCTTCGCCGCTCAGAGCGCCACGCCGAGGCCCCTTAAAGTGCACCGAGTAGTGCGTCGACAGAGCTCCTTTCGCGCGCTTTTGACTCTCGCACACGCGCCGAGACGCCTAGAGACCACGGAGAGCTCGCCAGAAGTTGTTCCTCTGCGCCGCCATCGTTTCTCCGCCGCTTGCTTCGCCGTCGGTCCATTTCCACCGCCGCCGAGGTTACCAGTGCTCGCCTTAGTCAAGCCTCGCCGAATGCGCTTGATCTTCTCGCCGGGAACCACCGAATGCCGCCGACTACGCCGTCTTCCTCATCTCCGCAAGCTTGCATCGCCGCACGCCATCGCCGACTTCGAGCATCGCTGACCGCTTGACCGCAAGGAGGGTAAGGATCGTGCCACGCCGCCTTCTCTCGTTTTCTTTTAGTTTGTATCTGCGCTGCTAGATCTCGTTATGGACGGTCCGGATTAACCCTAAGGTTTACAGGTTAGTTGATCTTGATCGTTAGATCCAGAGCGAACGGCTTGGATTAGATCTAGTTTCTGCGATGTGTTTTTGTCTTAGCCGTTGGATCGTTAGTGAACGCGTGAGATTGTGCCGCGTAGCGGGTTGAATAGTAAACAGCTCGGGTACCGTGGGCCGTTGGATTTAGATCTGAACGGCGGCTGTGAGTTGATCGGTGGCGCGCGGATCCGTGCCGTTCAAATTTGAACGTACGGCGGAGATGACGCCGCACTTCATCGAATCACGCGGCGACGCTGCGTGAGCGCGATCGAGGGTGAGACCAGATCGCATCGTTGAGTTCGGGCGCACCGCTGGATGCGTGACGCGCGGGGCGCCGAGTGCGGCGCCGCCAATCGCGGGGTGAGATCCGACCGCTGGATGGGCGAGCGGTTCGATCTTGCCGCGCGTCGCGCCGGGATTGGTCGCGATCGCCACGACGCCACGGCTCAAGCGCCACCCGGTGCATGAGCACGCATCGCCATCCACGGTGGACCGTGAGCCGAACCGTGGACCCACCCATGAATCAAGCAACGTGGCGGCACTAGAGGTCGCCACGCATCGTGGCCGACGCTATCGCTGACGTCATAAATATGTTTTATATAAAAATATTTTGACCGAAATTCTTTTATGTGCTGATGTCATCATGATGCAATGCTGACGTCATAAATGCGAATTTTCAGTATAAAAATAATTGGGAAAAATCGGATTTCTTAATTTCTGTATTTTCAGATTTTATTCAAACTTCAAATGACTATAACTTTTGCATTTTAACTCGGATTTGGGTGATTCAAATTTCTAAAAATTCATAAAATTATGATCTATTTAATGATGAATTTTATTTGAATTTTTGAGGCCATTTAGTCCTCTGTATTAGATTTTTATTGTATATTTTGTTTGTCCGCGTAGACGCAAATTTGCCGGAAAGTTTCGAGGAAGAATTCGTCACTCAAGACCAAGCTTCGGAACACGACCAGCAACTCTTTGAAGGCAAGTGATGCTTTGATCATTTTGATCCCAGGTTTTTTAAATGTAGTTTATGCTTTGAAACTATGCATGCTTATTTATTTAAAATGAATTTAAATTGATTTGGGATAATGTAGTTAATCAACCCATTTTGTTATGCCACCTTGAATTATTAATTGTATGCCCTAAATCTTTGTCACCCTAAGTTTGATTATATTAGTTGGATGTTAATATTGTGCCAACACGGGAGACTAGACCGTGAGTAGATGCTTAGCCTTGCAACGAGTCATGAATGATCTTTCAGAAAAATGCTACAAAATTGACTAATGGAATATTGAATGTATTTTGAAAGTGGTGTGATGATGCCACATGATGATATAGAAGTATGGTGACCTGTGTGGTTCCATATTGATGTTGAGTTATTGCCGCATGTGTTGCACAATAATCAACTGGTGGGAAATGATTTAGACTGGGCAAGTGGCAAGAGGTCAGGTGCCATGTGGGCCTGTGTGGCATTGGGTTGATGAGTGTTGTGAGTCTGTGCTACAATGGGTCAGGTGCCATCGTTGAGTGTTGGAAGTCTTGCCTTGGCCGCTTAAGGACTTCACCTTGCAAGCCTTTGATCCGAGTCACCCGCACAACCACATGTCTGATATGGGATGCACTTAGTTGACTAGGGTTCTCATATCTTCCTCCGATACTGGGTGACAAGACACGTGGGTGTATCTCAGATGGGGAGCGCATCAGTGCTACGGCTTGGTGCCCATCCAACGGTGATTGGCCGGTCCTATACTTCGGCTCTGTGTGAGGGAAGTGATAGTGAAGGCAATACCGGAGAGGTTCTTTGGTTAAGGTAGAGGTTCCTGAAAAGCTTTGTTGCGGACAATCACCTGTGTGGTGAGCGGGTGTATCTTGTGGGTAAAGTGTACAACCTCTGCAGAGTGTCAAAACTATTCGAATAGCCGCTGCCATGTATTGAGCATTGCTCGGGATTACACCAAGGGGTAGATTTTCATAAACAAAATGTGGGAAGGGTGGCTGTGTGCCAAGTGTTAAAATGAACTCATAAGGTCAGGTGCCGAGAATCTTCGAGGAAAAACCATTTGAAGAAATTAGTATTACTTATAACTGTTCCAATGCTTTAATCTAATTAAGATATTGGTTTAAAATTGCTGTTTGATGCAAAAGAACCATTTAAGCCAACCCTTTGGAATAAGCTTTGCATGTAGTAATAGCAATCGCATTCTGCATTACTTGTTGAGTGCCTTGTGTACTCATCCCACCTTGCTTATCAAACCCAACATCGGTGGAGGAGTCTACACCAAAGATGGGAGGAAGAGTACATTGAGGACCCGAGCAACTAGGGGCAAGCTCACTGGTTGCCTGTGGCAAGATGAAGGCTTCCTCGACATTTGTTTATATTCCGCTATTTCTTTTTCTCTCAATAATGTAAGTCCCGTGTGGTCAGTTTTATCGTAAGGAGACCATAAGGTCGCATAACTCGGTTTATATACATGTTTGCACTAATTATTCTTATATCTTCGTGAATGTCCGTGATGTGCAACCTCAGTATGATCAGTGTGCTAGCGTGATCCTCGAATCGCATGTAATACACAGAGGGTCCGGATCTGCGTGTTCGGTCCCGATAATAGACTGTAACGACGTGGCGTACCTGGCGTGCCGCGTGTCGAGCCGACGTCACCGATGACGCTATAAATATTTTTGTATATAAAAATATTTCGACCAAATTCTTTTTCTGTGGCCGACGCCATCATGACGCGGTGTTGACGCCATAAAAGCGAATTTCCAGTATAAAAATAATTCAGAAAAATCGGATTTTCTTAATTTCTGTATTTTCAGAATTTATTCAAACTTCAAATGGCTATAACTTTGGCATTTTAACTCGGATTTGGGTGATTCAAATTTCTAAAAATTCATAAAATTGTGAGCTATTTAATGGTGAATTTTATTTGAATTTTTTAGGTCATTTAGTCTTCTGTTTTAGCTATTTATTGCATATTTTGTTTGTACGCGTAGACGCAATTTTACCGGAAGGTTTCGAGGAAGAATTCGTCGCTCAAGACCAAGTTTCGGAACAAGACCAGCAACTCTTTGAAGGCAAGAGATGCTTTGATCATTTTGATCCCAGATTTTTAAAATGTAGTTTATGATGTGAAACTATGCATGCTTATTTATTTAAAATGAATTTAAATTGATTCGGGATAATGTTGTTAATCAACCCATTTTGTTATGCCACCTTGAATTATTAATTGTATGCCCTAAATCATTGTCACCCTAAGTTTGATTATATTAGTTCGATGTTAATATTGTGCCAACACGGGAGGCTAGACCGTGAGTAGATGCTTAGCCTTGCAACGAATCATGAGTGATCTTTCGGAAAAATGCTACAATACTAATTAAAGACCTTTAATGTATTTTGAAAAGTGGTGTGATGATGCCACATGATGAGATTGAGGTACAACGACCTGTGTGGTTCCGTACCGATGTTGAGTTATTGCTGGCATGTGTTGCACAATAATCAATCGGTGGGAAATGTTTTAGACTCGGGCAAGTGGCAAGAGGTCGTGTGCTGTGGGCCTGTGTGGCTTTGGGTTGATGAGTGATGTGAGTCTGTGTGCCACTGTTGAGTGTTGGAAGTCTTGCCTTGGTCAGTTAAGGACTTCACCTTGCAAGCCTTTGATCTGAGTCACCCGTACAACCACATGTCTGATATGGGACAGACCTAGTTGACTAGGGTTCTCATATCTTTCCTCCGATACCTCGGGGTGACAAGACACAGGGTGTATTTGTATGGGGAGCGCACTGCTACGGCTTGGTGCCCATCCAACGGTGATTGGCCGGTCCTATACTTCGCCTGTGAGGGGAAGTGATAGTGAAGGCACATCGAGAGGTTCTTTGGTTAAGGTAGAAGTTCTGAAAAGCTTTGTTGCGACAATCACCGTGTGGTGAGCGATCAGATCTTGTGGGTAAAGTGTACAACCTCCGCAGAGTGTCAAACTATTTGAATAGCCGTGCTCACGGTATTGAGCATTGCTCGGGATTACAAATCAAGGGTAGATTTTCATAAACAAATGTGGGAAGGTTAATGTGCCATGTGTTCAAAATGAATCATATAAGGTGTGTGTGGGTATTTTCAAGAAAAACCATTTGAAGAAATTAGTATTACTTATAACTGCTCCAATGCTTTAATCTAATTAAGATATTGGTTTAAAATTGCCGTTTGATGCAAAAGAACCATTTAAGCCAACCTTTGGAATAAGCTTTGCATGTAGCAATAGCAATCGCATTCTGTGCATTACTTGTTGAGTGCCTTGTGTACTCACCCCACCTTGCTTATCAACCCCAACATCGCGGGAGGAGACTACACCGCTTGGGAGGAGTACATCGAGGATACGAACAACTAGGGGCAAGCTCACGGTTGGTTCGTGGCAAGATGAAGGCTTCCACGACCTTTACTTATGTTCCGCCGCTATTTCTTTACTTTGAATAATGTAAGCCCTGTGGTCGACTTATCTGTAAGGAGACCATAAGGTCGCATAACTCGATTTATATACATGTTTGCACTATTTATTCTTATATCTTTGTGAGTGTCCAGAATGTGCAACCTCAGATGACTGTGGTGTGCTAGCGTGATCCTGGGATCGCACAGTAATACATAAAGGGTCCGGATTTGCAGATTCGGTCCCGACAGCGCCTCCTACTCGCTGGGTCTAACGGAGGTGCCTCCCACCTCGTGGGAGTCTCACGGAGGCACCTCCCACCTCGCGGCGCCTCACGGGGCACCCTTCCACCTGCAAGGCGTCTCACGGAGGCACCTCCGCAGTGTCGTGGAGGTACCTTCCGACTCAAGGCATCCGCGGAGGTACCCTCCTACCTCGGGCGCTCACGGAGACACCCCGTGGGGTCCCTAAGTCGAGGATCGCCTGAAGCGATGACGTGATCCACTACCTTCACTCCGGAATGACCAGATGCCCCTGCTGAGTTGTTGTAGTAGGGTAGGATGGTACTTTGTGTAACAGTGGGCGCCTATAAAACCCCACCAGAACCCACGCTTGAGGGGGACTCGTTGAAGACAGAACTCAACAACTGGTGCATCCTCGAGCTTGGACCGGAGGCCCTCCCTACTCCCCGGGAACGACCGACAGGAGTAGGGCGCTTCCTAAGCGCCCAACTCAGTATAAACCCTTGTGTCCACTCTTTCTCTCTCTGACGCAGCCCGTAAGACGGCCCGTGTCCACTCCTCTTGTGTCACGCTTATAAACATACGACATTTGGCGCCGTCTCGTGGGAACTCAGTAGCTAACTTCAAAGGCTATGGCTCCTACCAAGAAGCACACCAAGCCTCCTCAAGCCCTGAAGCGCAAGGAGCAAGTCGACGATCCTCCTCCTCGCCGGACCTCTAGGCGAGCGCCTCCCTCTAAAATCGGAGCCATCCACCCCAGGGTAGACAACGTCCTTCAAGCCCCGGGCCCTGAGAACACTTCCTCCCCCCTAGCTCTGGCTACCTCGGGCCAAGGGCAACAACCCCGAGACATCACCATCGCCGTAGGGTTGGGACCCTAGGAGCCAGCCCTCACCCCTGAGGCGTTGGACTTGTCCCGATGGTGTGCTCTGGTGGAGGCTGCTACGAGGCAGACAGTGGATTACATGATGGCCTCCTATCGTCCCCAAGGGGTCCTCCCACACCTCTCGCCGCTCCTACCGCCACCCTCGGTCCAAATCGCCACCGATCCAAGGGCACGTGGTGGCCCAGCCTTCGCCCCTGGGAGTGAGTAGGGAGGTAATCTCTACAATCCCCCTCCCCTTACTCATGCGGTGGTCGCTAGCGGGCCCGCCTGCCCCTTGTGCGCACCGAGCTCAGTTTTGGAGGAGCGCCACCGTGTCGTGGGCAATTCGTACTCTCCACCGCAACCCCGAGGCCCGGGTTGCGCCATGTCCGCGAGGCCCCGGACCTCCCCACAAGCTCCTCCCGGGCGGATGTGCTCCCCTCGGAGATGGTGGATCAACTCCCTCCGGCTGGAGCTGACTCACACCCTCGAGGAGCGACGTGGCCCGGGGCGGAGGGAGAACCTCCGAGGCCAAAGGCACCCATTCCTCGAAGGACGCTACCTAGGGAACAGGGGAATCAATTCGCGGCCACCCTGATACTCACGAGGCTCGGTGATCATCATCTAGCCCAGCTAAGTCAAGTCGAAGGAGAAGTCATCGCTCACACCTGTATGGGCTCTTGCCTCTCCCTCGTCGTAAACCACCGCCGGGAGAGGAGGTGAGTCCAGTGGTCTCGGCCCCCAGACGGCGTCGCGGAGCGCCCGACTCTCCCGGCGCTTGCGCCGTCGCCGCCCCCGAGCTTCTAGGTCCTCCGCCTCCGAGGTCTCTCGCTGCCGCTACCGTCGCCTTCGAGGTCGCCTTCCGCCGGGCGTGAAGATGGAGATGGCCCTCAGACCGGAACCTCTCGCTCGAGGTATCTCAGAGACACCGTTCCAGCCCAAGTTTCGCCAACCGAACATCGCACCATACGATGGGGATTCCGATCCCAATCAGTTCATGGAGGTCTATGCCACGGCTATCCGAGCGGGAGGAGGCGGGGAGACGGAGATGTGCAACTGCCTCCCGCTCTTCCTCTCAGGAACCGCTCGGTCTTGGTTCTTCAACCAGAAGAGGGGCTCCATCCGCTCTTTGGGCCAGCTACGTGAAGAGTTCAGTGCGAACTTTCAGGGGAGCTACAAGCGCCCCATGCTTCCCAATCAGCTCTTCACGGTCAAGCAACAAAAGGACGAGTCCACGCAAGACTTCCTCAAGCGTTTCCCCCGGGTGCGGAGCTAAGTGGCGGACGCCCCAGACTCCACAGTCATTAATGCGTGTAAAGAAGGACTTCTCCCAGGCGAGCTAAACCGGCATCGGGAGGATCCCAAAACCACCCAACAGCTCTTGGTCGTTGAGAAGTATGCCCATGAGGAGGACGACTTGGTAAACGGGGCTCCTCCCAAGCCGGGGAGACTCCCGGGAGAAGGCTAAAGGGCCCTTTGGGAAAAACAACAAGGATCGGAGGGACTGCACCAATGAGGTCGTGACTCCAAAGTTCTCACGGACTGATGCGCCACCCTGTGGCACGGTGCTTCCAAAGTACCAAAGAAGGGTCCAAAGCCTAAGGCTCCTCGAGCTCGGACGATGGCACCCGGAAAAAAGGTATCCAAGATCAAGGAGATGGCACCGTGTGCGATTACAAAATGAACGGGCACGACACAAGTGAGTGCCGCCAAGACGCCCGGCGGCGGGATCTCAAGCGTGGCCCCGAGCCACGCCGGGGGTCTCCACCTCGCCCTGTGGCCACGGAGGTCGTGCCTCTCCAAGCAATCCACCCGGTGGCTCAGACCGCCTCCCAGTGGGCCTCCCCGGTGGAACCTCCGCATCGCCGAACAAGAGCTCCCTTCCAAGTGCCACATAAACAGGTGAATGTCATACTGGGGGCCTCAGCCTATGGGCATGAGTCCAAGCGCCAAAGGAAGGAGTACGTGCGGGAAGTCAATGTGGTCGGGGTGAACCTTAGAAGTGCTCCTCCCAAATGGGCGAACATCCCACTAAGCTTCACCGAGGAGGACTCTAGAGGCCTAAGGTTCCCCCATGACGACGCCCTTTTGGTAACCGCCACCATATCCAACTGTGAAGTCTCCCACATTCTTGTTGATGGGGGCAGCTCCGCAGACATACTTTATCTTCGCACACTCAAGGAGCTATGGGAATCGCGGGGGGGCTACCACCAGGGCATCTTGCTCCCGTCCGACCGCCCTCTCACGGGCTTTGTCCCAGGCAAATCTATCCAACCTCTGGGAATGATTGACCTCCTCATGACATTTGGTTCACGGGAGAACCATCGCACGGAAGCAGTTAGATTTGACGTCGTTGACGTCGAGTCGCCTTTCAATGCCATCATGGGAAGGGTAACACTCAACCGTTTCAGTGCAGCAATCCACCAAAACTACCTATGCCTCAAGATACCGGGGCCTCACGGAGCCATCTCCGTAAGGGGCGACCAAGATTTGGCCCGTCGTCTCTATCATAAGGCGGCCACCGACTCCGATGAAGTCCACGTGCTCGAAGTGGGGGGCTCGAAAGGGGTTGCGCCCCTTTCACCCCTGATGGAGATCGCCAAAAACAAGTCTCTGCTGGAAAACTACCCCCTGAAGCCTCGCCCTGAAGGGGAGCCAAAGGTGATAAGGCTCTTTGGCCCGGGCGACGAACGCTTCGTCCGGGTCGGAGCCGAGCTTCCAGAAAGGGTGGAAGAGGAGCTCCTCGAGTTCCTAAGGACCAGCACGGATGTCTTCGCTTGGGTCCCATCGGACATGAAAGGCGTCTCCCGCGAGGTGATTCAGCACCACCTTGCCGTGAGGCCCGAACGTCTTCCGGTGAGGCAAAAGCTCCGCAAGCTCTCTCTCAAGCAATGTCAAGCTATCAAGGAGGAAATCGAAAAGCTCTTAAGTGCTGGCCTCATCCGGGAGGTTTGGCACCCGGAGTGGCTTACCAATCCCGTCTTGGTCAGGAAGTCCAGCGGTAAATGGCGCATGTGCGTCGACTTTACTGAACTTAACAAAGCATGCCCGAAGGACGACTACCCACTCCCTCGCATCGACTAGTTAGTTGACTCCACCTCCGGGTGCGAGTTAATGAGCTTCCTGGATGCATACTCGGGCTATCACCAAGTCCACATGGCCGTGGAAGATGAGGAGAAGACGAGTTTCATCACCCCTGTGGGCACTTATTGCTACCTGCGCATGCCTTTCGGGTTGAAGAATGCAGGGGCCACTTTCCAACACCTAGTATGCCTCGTTCTGAAGGACCAGCTGGGTCGGAACGTGGAGGTGTATGTTGACGATGCCGTCATGAAAAGCTCTGTGTCCTCAACGCATCTGGAAGATCTTCGTGAAACCTTCGAGAACCTCCGCATGTTCGGCCTCAAGTTAAACCCTGAAAAATGCGTTTTCGGGGTCAAGGGAGGCAAGCTCCTGGGCTTCCTCGTCTCTCATCGGGGAATCGAGGCCAACCCAGAGAAGATCCGGGCTATCCTGGAAATGGAGTCGCCACGATCCATTAAGGAGGTCCAGCGTCTTATGGGTCGCGTAGCGGCTCTTGGGCGTTTCATGTCGCGGTCGGCCGAGAAAGGGCTACCTTTCTTCAAAATTCTACGCGGGCTAGAAGGCTTCCGTTGGACGCCAGAGGCCCAAAAAGCCTTTGAGGATCTCAAATCATACTTGGCTAAGCCCCCGCTCCTAACAAGCCCGCACTGGGAACCCCTCCCATCAGACTTGCCGTGACCACGGCCGCGCGAGTGCCCTGATCGTGGAGAGGGACGGGGTCCAATGACCGTGTACTCGTCGTGAGGCCTTCACAGCGCAAAGACAAGGTACATGTATGGAGAAGATATGCTACGACTCCTCATGGCGCCACGAAGCTTCGACACTACTTCCTGCACTCCATCATGGTCCCCACCGCTATCCACTAGCCAAGTAATGGGCAACAAAGAGGCAACCGGAAGAATAGCCAAGTGGGCAACCGAGCTAGCGCCTTTCTCCCTCAAGCTTGTTGGAAGGACCGCCATCAAGTCCCAAGTCCTCGCAGACTTTGTGGCGGAATGGACAAACCCCCAAGTCCCAGATGAGGTAGCAGAGCGTACCACGCTACGCTGACCCCACCGACCCTCTACTTTAATGGCTCCAAACGCCTAAATAGTGGAGGGGCCGGAGTTGTTCTCGTGAGCCCTGAGGGGAAGGCACTGGAATACGCCGTGCGCCTCTCTTTCAATCCCACCAACAACATGGCGGAGTACGAGGCTCTCCTTTTGGGGCTTCGCCTCGCAAAGGCTATGGGGGTCCGACGTCTCCTAATCCTGGGAGACTCCCAGCTAGTTGTCAATCAGATGGACAAGTCCTATCAATGCCTTGACTCCAAGATGGCCAGCTACCTCGACAAAGTACGTAGAATGGAGCGATACTTCTTGGGGATGGAAGCTCGCTGCATCCCCCGTGGAGACAATCACCGGGCGGACCGTTTGGCCCGAGCAGCAAGCTCCCAAGAGCCACTCCCACCTGAGGTCTTCCTCGAGGTGCTTGACACACCCTCCATCAAGGAATACCCTAATGGGAAAGGTCCTGAACAACTCCTGACGGTCAATGAGATCCCAACACCACCCACAGCGTGGATGACCCCAATCCGAGAGTGCATCCAAGGAAAAACTGAAATGGAGGATAACACTGAAGACCGAAGACTCTTCGCGAAAGCCAAATCCTATGTACTCCTCGAGGGGATACTATACAAAAAAGGGGCTTCCGCACTGCTCAGGTGCCTCCCAAAAGAAGAGGGGATCTGACTTCTGCGGGAGGTGCAAGAAGGTCTCTGTGGCTCACACCTTGCACCTAGAGCAACTGCGGCGAAGGCACTAAGGCAGGGCTTCTACTGGCCTACAATGGTACAAGACGCCATGGAAACCCTCAAGACATGCGAAGGTTGCCAAAGGATGGCATCGGCTCACCACTCCCCCGCTGCATCTCTGCACCAAATTCTGATAACTTGGCCTTTTGCCCGGTGGGGCATGGACTGCGGGCCATTCCGCGCCACCAAGGGGGCTACAAGCATGTGGTGGTGGCGGTGGACTACTTCACCAAGTGGGTGGAAGCGGGCAGCGCTAACAATCACATCCCTGTGGTGCAAAAGTTTTTCTCGAAGAACATTGTGTGCCGCCGGGGTCCCGAAGGAGCTCATCAGGACAACGGAACCCGCCGATGCCTCCTCCTTCGTGGACTTTTGTGATTCAATCGGACAGCTCTGCTTCGCCTGGCTCACCCTAAATCCAATGGGGCGGTCGAAAGGGCCAATGGCCTAATCCTCCAAGGCGTCCGCCGTCGACTCGAAAAAAGCACTCTCAAGCGCGGGCTATGGGCGGAGGAACTCCTCAGTGTCCTGTGGGGGATGCGCACCACTCCTAACCGCTCCACGGGGCGAACACCCTTCTCATTGGTGTACGGAGTGGAAGCCGTCCTCCCCGCAGAAGTCCGCCACCGCTCCCTTCGAGTAGAGATGCTCTCAGAAGCCCTACCCATCAGCTTCATGATGAACGAAGACAATCACAAGATGGAAGTGGATTTCGTGGAGGAAATCCGTGATCGCGCACTCGTCAAGCATGCCGCGTACGAACGAGAAGTCGCTCGTTTCTACAACAAACGGGTGCGAGAGAGGACCTTCCTCCTTGGGGACTTGGTGCTAAAAAGGGTCACCGACCCGGGAGCACAAGGCAAGCTCCACCCCAAGTGGGAGGGACCCTACCACATCCCAGTGGTCTTGGGCTCAGGGGCTTACCACCTCTCTACTATGGAAGACAAGACACTCAAGCATGCGTGGAATGCTGACAAGCTCAAGAAATCTTACGTTTAAGCTTTTTTGTAAGCCGTGTCGGCACTTACCTCATATTGATGTAAACCCTCCTAAGGTCGTCAATGAAGTATCAAGTTAAGCTTTGCATGTCTTCTATCGCTTGTGTGGTGGCCTTTAAGAACCCATCCCCCTCACGTAGTTGTGGGGGATAGGCTAGAACCTCGTGCCCCTTTTGGGACGAGATCCAGGGCGCATGGCCTCCGAGGCCTACCCCTGAAAAAGCCCCGAGCGGCCTGGACATTCCGTATCCCCCTCGGGCGGCCCTCTCCCTGCTGGACCTAGGGAGCGGGCGATGACTTGAGGAGTCTTGCCTAAGTCATAGGGTGCTCCATGGCTTAGTCCTCCATGGACCACTGGCGCTAAGCCGAAACGACCCCCGGGTCACCATTCCGTACACTCCGCGGGAAACAATAGGAACCTTTTTTATTGCAAAGAGCGTTGCCCGAGAGACATCCCCTTCCCGGTGGGCACATACACGAGCCCCTTAGGAGGGCTGAGTTAGCAACTCGCGATGCTCCTAAGGGAGCTATGTTGTAAGCTAGATGCCTGGCCTCCTAAGTAAGGCCTTATATACCGGTGTTCATAACTGGCCCGAGGGCCAAGACAAGGCTAAATTCGCCAAAGGGCGACGTGGGGACCAAGTCCTCGCTGCCCTCGGCGAGGAGGGAAACACCTGCCGCTGCCTAGCGCGGGGCTCGCCCCCTTCACACATATCACAACAAGATTTGCTTCCCCTCCTTTGGGGAGAAGTAACTAAATGACCCCCCGACGGGGCGCCCGCGCTTGGGATCCCTCCAGGGACCCAAGGCACTGTAACATCCCAAAAATCTGCCAAATATTATTTTATTGCTTAAATGTGCATTTGTGATTTTCTGGAATTTATTTAGATTTTTCTGGATTTATTTGAATTAAATCTTATTTCAAGTTTATTGCTTTTTATCCAAAAGTATTTAAATCAGTGCAAAGTTAAAATAAAGTTTTGGTAAAAATATTTTATTTGAGTCCGTAATGTCTCAAAGTATTTTTGAGATTTTTTGGATTTCTCCGATTATTTTATTGCCTAAAACAAATTAAATGAATTTCTGGAATTAATTTAATTGAGAAAACCTTTGAAAAATCCCTAAGCGAGAATGGGCCCGCCCGTATCGTGTCGCGCGTGCGTCCGAGAATCGCGCCCATTTGGCTCATCTCGGGTAAACCCTAGGCGATTGAATCTGCGCTGGATCCGGATCGGATGATCATGGATGAAGCGAGCGGTTCGGTCTCTGACCGATCGTTGCCGCTGGAAAGAAATCGCGGGTGGATAGGATTAGATCATGGCTATGTGATCGTGATCGTTGGAGCGAATCGGATGGTGGGGTTGTCGTCGCGCGAAGGACTCGGAGTCCGCCACCACGACTTCGCCACGGGAAAGCTAGGGTTCCGTTTTTAGCGCGTTGGCCGAGGCTATAAAAGGAGGGGTAGCGCCGAGGTTCGCCTGCGCGCCGCATCTTTTGGTCGAAGAGTTTTCGCGAGAGCGATCAGAGGACGCCGCCGCAAGCTCGCCGGAGTTGAAGCGTGGGACCGCCGCGGTTTTTGCTCAAGTCGCGCCGCGATCGCTCGGTTTGGTGTTTTGGTCCCAGATCTGGTTCGCCGAGGTGTGCCGCGTCCGACTAAGCCGGTTCTTCGCCGGGACGGGCCGGAACGCCGCCGCGGCCTCTTCTTCGTCTCCGGTGACTTTCTTCACCGTCGCCTCGCCATTAGTCTCGGGTAAGCTTGTGGCCGTCGGATCCGGATGAGCGGAGGATCGAGCGGCGCTGCGCCGCATCTCGTCACCGCTCGATTAGATCGGGCCGTGGATGTGTGCGGCGTGTCGCATCGGGCGGGCGGCGCTGCAACCAATCGGGTCAAGACGCGTGGCACTACGGGTTTCGAGGCGTCGTGCGCCGGATTCACGGTGGACCAGATGAGGTCTCGTGGACCAGGTCTATGCACCGAGGCCACATGTCGGCTTCTGATTGGTTCGGTTCAGCGCTGATGTCACGCTGACGTCATAAATCGATTTTTCAGAATAAAAATAAATCTGTTAATTTCGAATTTCTGATTTTCTGATTTCAGTATTTATTTCAAACTTCAAAAGGCTATATCTTTTGCAATTTAACTCGGATTTGAGTGATTCAAATTTCTAAAAATTTGTAAAATTGAGATCTATTTAATGGTGAATTTTATTTGATTTTTGGAGTTCAATTGCTCTCTGTTTGGGTATTTATTTGCTTTTCTCCTTCGGTACGCGTAGACGTTGAATTGTGCGACGCTTCGGTGGAAGATCAAGCAACTCAAGAGCAAGCTTCAGATCAAGATCAGGACCTATTCCAAGGCAAGTTGTGCTTTGATCATGTTGAACCCATGTTTATAAAATTGCTATATTTGTTTTACCTTATTGCATATGTTTCAAATATACAATTGTTTCAAATTAGATTGGGATTAGCTAATATACCAGATTGATCTATACCCTACCTTGTCATTGTATGCCATGATCCATTGTCACCCTAGATTGGTTAAATATAGTTGGTTAATAATTATAATCAACATTGGAGGTTTAGACCGTATTAGTTGCTTAGCCTTGCCACGTCATCACATGTATCAGAATCATTGATAAATTAATCTTGATTAACGGAATATGGAACGATATTATGAACTTGTGTGTCATGTGGGATCACACGATGAGATTGAGTTGTTGTGGCGAGTCATGTCACGCAACGATGTTGAATTGTTGATGTCACGTGGTGCTTGGTAATCAACTGGGTGATGATAACTTAGATTGAGGCAAGTGGCAAGGGGCGAGAAGGCCAAGGTGGGCCCGATGGGCAGATGGTATGTGGATGTCTTGCCTTGATCACACTAAGGACTTAACCTTGCAAGCCTTTGACTCGAGTCAATCATGCAACCACATGTCCGTATGGGCCACCTAGTGAGTAATTTGCAATGTCTTGATTTTGGTACTATCGTGGGCGGTGTGAGTTCCCGAGTTATGGTGTAATTCACATGGCGCAAGAGGGGGGCCTGGATGTGGTAACCAGTCCCACTAGTGTTGAATCCTTAGCGGGTAGTATCAGGTTAATCCAGAGCATTGTAAAGGCTTTGTTATAATCACTCGCCTTGGTGGTGTTTGGTTGTATCACGTGGGTAAAGTGCATAACCTCTGCAGAGTGTGAAACTAATCGGATAGCCGTGCTCATGTATTGAGCAATGCTCGGAATTACAAGATTAAGGGTTAGCTTAATTAATTGGACAACATGGTTGGGATGGCGGAATGCCATATGGAAGGTGGAATTTGACTTAGGATTGGAAACTTGGTCTACTTGAGAAATCCTGAACTTATTCACTATTGTTATTTGTTTTACATTCTTTACAATCTATTTACTGTATTTGTTCATAAATGCTGCTTATTGCAAAATAGCTATGATAGCCTATCCATTGGAATAAGCCTTACATATAGATACATAGAATTGCATTCTGTGCACAACTTGTTGAGTGCTTTAAGTACTCACCCTTGCCAAACAACAATAATCAACAGTTGAGGAATCTACACCTGTGTTGGAAGATGAAGTCCAGGAAGACACGAGTCATTAGGGTCCGAGCCTTGTCGGTTGCCTGTGGTGAACTGATGAGCTATCTACGTTTTCTATTTTTCCGCTGCTTAATCATTAGTTATATTTTCAGTCTTGCCCTGCGTGGCTTAATAATGTAAGTTGGTCATAAGATCATACCTTTAGTTATATCAATGAATGAACTATTATTCTATTATCGTTGAGTATGATGTGATATGTACCAATGTTAAGTCGTGCACTAGCGTTGATCCCAGGAATAGTGCGGTAAACACGGTGGGTTCAATCAGTGGATTCGGGTCCTTCTGAGGTGGTATCGAGCATACCGATCGTAGGTCTTGGCCTAGATAGTATGGAGGTGTCTTGTGTGTGTCCAAACTATTTTCTAAAAGAAAATCTAAACTTGACTAATAAAACACTCTCGACTCATCTCATTCTCTACTTCTCGCCTTTGCTGAATTTACCGTTTTACTGGCCGTTTTGGGTGGAGCTCTTATTCAAAGTTCTTGTGGAGCAGATGCCGATTGTTCCGACCTTCGAGGAGTCAGCTGGTGGCTACGCAATGGAACTGTGGAGAGTACTTCAGACGCTTGGGGGCTTTTATCGTCCGCTTTACCGAGGAAGCAGCTGGTCAGTTAATGGTGTACACCGAGGATTTATTTGCAAGCTGATTATCTACGCTCGGGAGAATGAGGAAGCTAGCAGGACAATCAACATCTCTGCCAGAAGATTCTCGTACGAGGTTGCAATTCAGGAGGTCGCCCGACTTGCTCTTCGCCGTGTCTGCCGCGACTACGCCGACGAGCTTCACGACTCAGTGTTCCGCCTTCACCTGACGTTCAAGCATGCGACGCCGACGGATCGTGGAGAGCGAGTGTGCCACTGCGGTACACCTTGTGGAGTTCGCCCTTGCCGGTGAGGATCATATGAGAGATACTACTCAGAGCCGGAGGCGTATGCGAGGCACTCAGAGTAGCGAGCGGAGCTTGAGGTGACCCGTGCTTGACCATCGGGATGATCACCGGTGGGAGAGGCCCTAGAGGCGGTCGAGGGCGAGTGGAGCGCGTGACTCGAGAAGTTCAGAGCCAGCAGAGGAGTCCGAGGAGGATCCCGAGGAGCGAGAGTGGGAGCCAGAGGGGAGTGCAGACCCCGTGGTTGCAGAGGACCCAGTAGTAGGTCATCAGGATAGGTTCGCTCCTATGCCCGCTCATCCGCGGTGTATGCGCCGGATCGACCTCACCTGTGGTGGTCGGATGAGTGAGTGTCAGCCTTGGAGCTGTGTTGAGACTCGAGTGTGAGTCGCGTCTTTAAGTTAGTTTTTACCTTTTTAGTTGACGTTAAGGTTTTGTGTTTAGTTTGCTTCTTTGTAATGCTGAGTGTGCAGTATGTGTTGCAAAGCTTGTAGGCTTAAATAAGCAGCCATACCAAGAATAAATAAAGAATTATTTCAATTGGTTATAACCTATCTCCCCGCTTTAGAAATTCTTGCTTCTCATCTATGCTACATCTACCTTCCCTAACCTAAGAGGCAATCATCAGATGGTGAATACTCGAGGGAACAATGGTGCTTCAGGAAGTGGACTGCGCCAGAATGACAACACCAACGACAGAGGCAGCCCTCGACCACCGTCAGTAGACATACAGAATCTGGGAGCATTTCTTGCGGCGCAGACTCAACTAATGCAGACTATGATGCAACAGATGCAGCAAATGACCAACGCAGCAGCCAGCAACAACAACCCTGTAGCTCAGAACAACCATGGTGGACCCCGACCTCACTCGAAGCTATCAGATTTTATGAGGACTAGGCCACCAACTTTTTCAGGAAATGTGAACCCTTTGGAAGTCGATGACTGGCTTAGGACTATTGAGAAGAAGCTGCACATCACGCAATGTGAAGGAAACGAGAAGGTACTCTACGCCTCTCATCAGTTGGAAGGAACCGCCGAGAATGGTGGGAGAATTCTCGTGCGCTCATGGAGCCCCACAAGAGATCACAGGGAGGAGTTTACTAATGCTTTCGCTTGAGATCATGTCCCGGAGGGAATGATGGACCTTAAGAAGGAAGAGTTCGGGCTTTGAAACAAGGAGGCCAACCAAAGGCGAGTACACGAACAAGTTTACTCGATTAGCTCGCTATGCCCTCAAGACGTAGCGACAGATAAAGCTAGGCGATCTGTTTCATGAAGGACTAAATTCAGATCGCAGGGACTAATCACCCACAATTTTCCATTTTTTGAGCTAGTGAATAAGGCTTTGATCCTAGAGGATAAGCGCAAAGAGTGGGTGAAGCCGTAAGCGCTTAATGACTAATCGGGTGGACGGCCAAACCATCTACGTTTGAGGATGTCACCACAACAATTTGCTAGATTCCAACCACCACCGTGAACAGGACATCAACCCACACCTCGCCCCGCCAATCGAATTTTCGACCCGGCCGCGGCAACAATGCGCCAGAGAGGAATCAATATCTGCCGTGAAAAGATGCTATACACGCAACGAGCCAGGCACTTTTCCAATAGGTGTCCACGAAGAGGCATCACGCCATTCGTTTCAACTTGGGAACAACACCGGCCAAGGCACCAACCTCAGGAGGAAATCGCGCGCCGTGTCAAGTCGAGCAACCCGCAATCAACGGTGAGTGGAAGGATCAACCACATTACTGCAGATGGAGCTCAGGAAGCTACGGACGTCGTACTGGGTAAGTTTCTGGTCAACTCAGTACCTGCTACAGTTTTGTTTGATTTTGGAGCTTCGCATTCGTTTGTGTCTCAAAGTTTTGCAACCAAGAATGGATTTAAAGTGGTGAATCTTAAGTGTGTGCTCTTAGTCCAAGCCCCAGGATCTGAACATAGATCTAGCGTTGGGTGTTTGGGAGCTAAGTTGCTTATGGATGGGATAGAATTCCTAGCGAATCTTATCTTGATAGATGCGCAATCCCTAGACGTCATCCTTGGAATGGATTGGCTGTCTAAGCATAAGGTCGTCTTGGATTGTGGCCGAAGGACCGTGACTTTGGAAGGCCCTAGTGGCAAGAAAGTGGAGTTTCAAGCGACCGCAGATTCGCGATGGGCGCTAATGGTCAACAGCGTGAAAGCCATCGAAGATGGAAGATGTGCGATGAGCTGGGAATACCGGATGTGTTTCGGAAGATTTGCGGGATTGCCACCGACCGTGATATCGAGTTCGTGATCGAGTTAGCACGTGCACAGCACCGATATCAAAAGACCATATCGGATGCCTACCGACGAGTTAGTGGAAATGAAGAAGCGATTGAGGAACCGCAAGAAAAAGGTTTCATCGGACCAAGTTCATCACCATGGGGAGCCACGGTTTTGTTTGTTCGTAAAGGGGCGGAGTCTTAGAATGTGCATCGATTATCGTGCACTGAATGAAGTAACGATCAAGAATAAGTATCCGTTGCCCAGGATCGATGACTTATTTGATCAATTAAGAGGAGCTGGAGTTTTCTCCAAGATAGATCTTCGTTCGGGATACCATCAGTTCAAGATGTGCCTAAGACTGCGTTTTCTACGCGATATGGACATTATGAGTTCACAGTCATGTCATTTGGATTGACTAATGCCCCGGCATATTTCATGAACATGATGAATAAGGTTTTCATGGGATATTTGGATAAGTTTGTTGTAGTCTTCATAGACGATATCTTGGTTTACTCGAAGACAGAGGAAGAGCATGCAGAACATCTCAGAATGGTTTTAGAGAGGCTGCGAGAGCATCAGCTGTATGCTATGTTTAGCAAGTGTGAATTTTGGAAGGAGAAAGTAGAATTTCTTGGTCACGTAATGACTACTAAAGGAGTGGCAGTCGACCCAAGCAAAGTGGGCGCTTGATGTTGCATTGGGAGCAACCAAAGTCTGTTACCCAGATCCGTAGTTTTCTGGGAATGGCGGGATATTACCGTCGGTTCATAGAAGGATTCTCGACAATTGCTAAACCTCTTACGCAGTTGTTGAAGAAAGAAAAGAAGTTTGCATGGATGCCAGAGTGCGAGACAAGTTTCATGAAATTAAATAAGCGTTTAACAACAGCCCCTGTATTAGTGTTGCCAGATGTGCAGAATGGATTTGACATTTATTGCGATGCTTCAAAGCAAGGCTTGGGATGCGTGTTAATGCAAGAAGGCAAAGTCGTTGCTTATGCGTCAAGACAGTTAAGACCGCATGAAGTGAATTACCCAACGCATGATTTGGAATTAGCTGCCGTAGTGCATGCTTTAAAGATATGGCGTCATTATCTCATAGGAAATAGATGTGAGATATATACGCACCATAAGAGCTCAAAATACATATTCACTCAAGCGGATCTGAATATGAGATGTGAAGATGGCTTGAGCTAATTAAGGATTATAATGTGGGAATCCATTATCATCCGGAAAAGCCAATGTGGTGGCGGATGCTCGAGTCGAAAGAGCCATAGCGCAAAAACATTGACAATGGAGGATCAACGAGAATTATGCAAGGAATTTGAAACTAAGGTTGGAAGTCGTTCATGAGGAATGGTAGCCGCACTTGAAGTAAAGCCAGCACTGGAAGATCGAGTTAGAGAAGGCGGAAGGATGACGATAAAATTTCTAAGATCAAGGTTAAAAGGAAGAAGGCTTAGCGTAGATTTCACTCTGACGAGCAAGGAACCATGTTCTTCAAAGGCCGAATTTGTGCGGATAAAAGGAACTAAAGCAATTGATTCTTGAGGAGGCTCATGATTCTAAGTACTCGATTCATCCAGAAGTGCCAAGATGTACCAAGATTTGAAAGAGAGATTTTGTGGCCTAACATGAAGCGTGAAGTGGTGAGCATGTTGCTTTATGCGACGATGTCGAGAGTAAAAGCCATGCATCAAAGACCACCGGTTTGTTGCACCTGAAAATTCGGAATGGAAGTGGGAGGAAATCGAATGGATTTTATCACGGTTTACCAAAACTTCAGAGAGGTTACGATTCCATTTGGGTTATTGTGGATCGTCTAACCAAGGTCGCCATTTTATCCCAGAAGTAAAGACCACTTACTCCGGAGATCGTTTAGCAGAGTTGTACATGTCAAGGATTGTATGCTTGCATGGAGTGCCCAAGAAGATTGTGTCAGACAGAGGTACCCAATTTACCTCAAGATTCTGGAATAAGTTGCACGAAGCCATGGGAACTCGTCTGAATTTTAGTACAGCATATCACCCGCAGACAGATGGTCAGACTGAAAGAGTAAATCAGATTTTAGAGGATATGTTGAGAGCTTGTGCTTTAGCTTATACTGCGACATGGGATAAGTGTTTGCCATATGCGGAATTTAGTTACAATAATAGTTATCAAGCTAGCCTGCAGATGTCACCATTTGAGGCGTTGTATGGACGTGCTTGTCGTACTCCGTTAAATTGGAATGAAACAGGAGAGCGATTGGTTTTCGGGCCAGACATTCTCGAGGAAGCCGAAAGTCAAGTCGCAATGATCAGAGAGAGGTTGAAGATAGCACAGTCAAGACAGAAAAGCTACACAGACAACCATCGTCGAGATTTGAGTTTCGAACCAGAAGATCATGTGTATCTCAGGGTTACCCCTCTTAAGGGCGTTAAAAGATTTCATGTTAAAGGGAAGCTTGCACCAAGATATGTTGGTCCGTTCAAGATTACGAGCCACGAGAGAGGTAGCTTATCGCTTAGAATTGCCTCGATCCTTGGCGAGAGTGCATGATGTATTCCATGTGTCGCAGACTTAAGAAGTGTCTCAGAGTACCAGCGAGCAAACCCCGTTAGATGCAATAGAGTCTGCAAGAAGATTTGACTTACAAAGAGCAACCTACGAATTTTGGATATTATGGAACACAAGACCGAAAGCAAGTCTATTCGCTTTGCGAGTTGATGGAGCAATCATTCAAAAGTGAAGCCACTTGGGAGCGAGAAGAAGATTTGAAGTCGAATTCCAGAACCTATTCTCTAGTTAGCCCAGAATCTCGAATTGAGATTACATTAAGGGGGAGGTTTGTAACATCCCAAAATCTGCCAAATATTATTTTATTGCTTAAATGTGCATTTGTGATTTTCTCGAATTTATTTAGATTTTTCTCGATTTATTTGAATTAAATCTTATTTCAAGTTTATTGCTTTTTATCCAAAAGTATTTAAATCATGCAAAGTTAAAATAAAGTTTTGGTAAAAATATTTTATTTGAGTCGTAATGTCTCAAAGTATTTTTGAGATTTTTTTGATTTCTCCCGATTATTTTATTGCCTAAAACAAATTAAATGAATTTCTCGGAATTAATTTAATTGAGAAACCTTTGAAAAATCCGGAACGATAATGGGCCCGCCCGTGTCTTGCTTGGCGTGCGGCCGAGAATCGCGGCCCATTTGGCCCATCTCGGGTAAACCCTAGGCGATTGAATCTGCGCCGTTGGATCCGGATCGGATGATCATGGATGAAGCGTCTGCGGTTGGTCTCTGATGATCGTTGCCGTTGGAAAGAAATCGCGGGTGGATAGGATTAGATCATGGCTATGTGATCGTGGACGTTGGAGCGGAATCGGATGGTCGGGGTTGTCGTCTCCGCGAAGGACTCGAGTCCGCCGCCGGCACCGACTTCGCCGCCGGGAAGCTAGGGTTCCGTTTTTAGCGCGTTGGCGAGGCTATAAAAGGAGGGTAGCGCCGAGGTTCGTCTGTGTGCGCGCATACCTTTTGGTCGAAGAGTTTTCGCGAGCGATCGTAGGACGCCGCCGCAAGCTCGCGGAGTTGAAGCGTGGGACCGCCGCGGTTTTTGCTCAAGCTTGCCGCTTGGATCGTCGGTTTTGGTGTTTTGGTCCCAGATCTGGTTCGCCGAGGTGTGCGCGTCGACTAAGCCGGTTCTTCGTCGCCGGGACACGCCGAACGCCGTCGTCAAGCCTCTTCTTCGTCTCCGTGACTTTCTTCACCGCCCTCGCCATTAGTCTCGGGTAAGCTTGTGGCCGTCGGATCCGGATGAGCGGAGGATCGAGCGCGTTGTCGCGATCTGTCACCGCTCGATTAGATCGGGCGTGGATGCGTGCCGCGTGTGTCGCATCGGGCGGCGGGCCGCAACCAATCGGGTCAAGACGCAGCGTGGCACTACGGGTTTGGCGTCGTGCGCCGGATTCACGATGGACGGATGAGGTCTCGTGGACCAGTCTATGCACCGAGGCCACGTGTCGGCTTCGATTGGTTCGGTTCAGCGCTGATGTCACGCTGACGTCATAAATCGATTTTTCAGAATAAAAATAAATCTGTTAATTTCGAATTTCTGATTTTCTGATTTCAGTATTTATTTCATACTTCAAAAGGCTATATCTTTTGCAATATAACTCGGATTTGAGTGATTCAAATTTCTAAAAATTTGTAAAATTGAGGTCTATTTAATGGTGAATTTTATTTGATTTTTGGAGTTCAATTGCTCTCTGTTTGGGTATTTATTTGCTTTTCTCCTTGATGCAGCTGTAGACGTTGAATTGTGCGACGCTTCGGAGGAAGATCAAGCAACTCAAGAGCAAGCTTCAGATCAAGATCAGGACCTATTCCAAGGCAAGTTGTGCTTTGATCATGTTGAACCCATGTTTATAAAATTGCTATATTTGTTTTACCTTATTGCATATGTTTCAAATATACAATTGTTTCAAATTAGATTGGGATTAGCTAATATACCAGATTGATCTATACCCTACCTTGTCATTGTATGCCATGATCCATTGTCACCCTAGATTGGTTAAATATAGTTGGTTAATAATTATAATCAACATTGGAGGTTTAGACCGTATTAGTTGCTTAGCCTTGCCACGTCATCACATGTATCAGAATCATTGATAAATTAATCTTGATTAACGGAATATGGAACGATATTATGAACTTGTGTGTCATGTGGGATCACACGATGAGATTGAGTTGTTGTGGCGAGTCATGTCACGCAACGATGTTGAATTGTTGATGGCACGTGGTGCTTGGTAATCAACTGGGTGATGATAACTTAGATTGAGGCAAGTGGCAAGGGGCGAGAAGGCCAAGGTGGGCCCGATGGGCAGATGGTATGTGGATGTCTTGCCTTGATCACACTAAGGACTTAACCTTGCAAGCCTTTGACCTGAGTCAATCATGCAACCACATGTCTGGTATGGGCCAGCCTAGCTGAGTAATTTGCAATGTCTTGATTTTGGTACTATCGTGGACGGTGTGAGTTCCCGAGTTATGGTGTAATTCACATGGCACAAGAGGGGGGCCCTGGATGTGGTAACCAGTCCCACCAGTGTTGAATCCTTAGCGGGTAGTATCAGGTTAATCCAGAGCATTGTAAAGGCTTTGTTATAATCACTCGCCTTGGTGGTGTTTGGTTGTATCACGTGGGTAAAGTGCATAACCTCTGCAGTGTGAAACTATTCTGATAGCCGTGCTCATGGTATTGAGCAATGCTCGGAATTACAGTTAAGGGTTAGCTTAATTAATTGGACAACATGGTTGGGATGGCGGAATGCCATATGGAAGGTGGAATTTGACTTAGGATTGGAAACTTGGTCTACTTGAGAAATCTGAACTTATTTACTATTGTTATTTGTTTTACATTCTTTACAATCTATTTCTTGTATTTGTTCATAAATCTCGCTTATTGCAAAATAGCCATGATAGCCTATCCATTGGAATAAGCCTTACATATAGATACATAGAATTGCATTACATGCACAACTTGTTGAGTGCTTTAAGTACTCACCCTTGCCAAACAACAATAATCAGCAGCTTTAGGAATCTACACCGTGTTGGAAGATGAAGTCCAGAAGACACGAGTCATTAGGGTCCAAGCCTTGTCGGTTGCTGTGGTGAACTGATGAGCTATCTACGCTTTTCTATTTTCCGCCGCTTAATCATTAGTTATATTTTCAGTCTTGCTCTGCGTGGCTTAATAATGTAAGTTGGTCATAAGATCATACCTTTAGTTATATCAATGAATGAACTATTATTCTATTATCGTTGCGTATGATGTGATATGTACCAATGTTAAGCTGTGTGCACTAGCGTTGATCCTGGGAATAGTGCGGTAAACACAGTGGGTTCGAATCAGTGGATTCGGGTCCTTACAGGCACGATCATGCCCCCACGAAATCGCCCGGTCCTGCGGCAAACCTTCTTTGGCGGGCATAATCGACGTGGCGCCCGAGCCCTTTGTGCACTTCGTTTATAGCGAATACCAACTGCCCTCCAGGGCACATCCTAAAACAAAGCATGATAAAAGTCATGAGTCGTTCATATCATAACCTCATAATAAGTTCATACAAAAGGAAGGGAGCATGTCCCTGCCGACCATCGTGAATACTACAAGTGAAGATGCGTCTATCACTTAGAGGAGTGCTACACCTCGCAAGTTAACGGTTCCAGTACGGTAAGCATGAGTCACCTAGCTACTTAGCAAAATACACCAAGCACACTCCAGAAGAGGTCATACATGCTCTAAGCTCGGGCCCTCTCCTGTTGCCCGGGGTTCGGTCCCGCGGGGAACCCTTGTGAGGCTGTCCACGAAGCCCCTCACAAGGGATCCCCAGGCAGAGCTACCCTCACGGGCGCTCTGACGCACCTCCTGGGTGTACATCCCTCGAAGCGTAGTGAGGATGGTCTCCTTGCCCGCAGTATCAGAGAGGCGGGAGATGGCCGCAACTCCCGCGGCCAAGGCGACTTTGGCAAAGGCCTTGCCTTTGTCGTCGCTCACTCTGGCAAGGAGACTGATGCGGCCCCGTAGGATGCCAGCCCACTCCTCCCAATCCTCAGAGGGAGGTGGGAGATCCTCCACCCTGGCCCCAAGCTCCTTCAAGGTGACCTGGACCAGCACGGCAAGATTCATGAGAGATATAGCCATAGTCTTCCGGTCCGCTTCATACCTTTGTTCATGGCGCGTCATGTCCGCCCCACGGCCCGTATCACCACATGAGACCTCTCCAAGTCGCCTCCAAGTCCTTGATTCACGTCGGACTTCTCCACCAAGATCCGTCGCCTTCCTCCCCTCCTGGGCCTGTAGCAAGGCCCGCTTGAGGGCCTCTAGGTCATCCTCAGGACGGCGCTGTGGGATGGCTGATAGCATCTCCCTGACTATTCCCGGGACTCTGTCGAAGAGAACACTGCTCATCGCGGTAGCCTGCAAAAGGGTGTAAGAAAGAAGTACCCAGGCAAGCCATGCATAAGAATCCTGAGATTAGGGAGATACATTGAAAAATAAAGGTTCATGGTACCTGGTACTGAAGGGTCACTGTGGTCACTAGCTTCTCCTTCAACACCTCCAAGAACCTCCCGGGATCATCAAGCACCAAGTCTGCCATATACCTTTGCACCCGCTCTGTTACCAAGAGGCGAGTCGTCTCGATCGCCTCCGCATCCAACGTATGAGGTATGGCGTGCTCGGAAGGGCACCTGGAAGAACATGCGACCACCCCTGCGATGGTGCCGCTTGCATGGGTGAGCATGGGGTAGCCACATTATCCGCTGGAGCCCCCGAAGGCACAACAGGTATGGGGGGCTCCACTATAGGTGGCATCTCGTGCTCCCCTGGGTCTACAAAAGAGAAAGAGAGCAAGTTAGGTGTGTTAAGAGAACAACATCTAAGCTCCGTAACAACTTACAAAGTTCATGGACACATACCTCCTGGAAAGCGAAAAAAAGACTCAATGTCGTCGAGGTAGGCATACCCAACTTCCTCCCCCGCCACGGCCTTGGCCGGGGAGGTGGCCGAGCCCTCGGTCTCAACGCCCAGGAGCCCTTCAATCTCCCGGGCGAGCTGCTGGGAGCGCCCGGTAGAGCTCCCTGGCTCAGCGTTCGACGTAGGCTCACTTGAAGAGCTGGATGTCGTGGACAAGGAAGGTGAGGGCGAACGCCTGCTCGCCTGCCTGTTGGAGGGCCGGTGCTCTCCCCGATGGACGCCCTCTTCTTCTCATGACCCCTAGCGCCTTTTCCCCAGGGGCGAGAGAGGGCGGGGACCTCCGGGGCTTCACCCTAAGAAGGCACCTCTCACCCGTGGCGCGAGGCAGAGGGGTAGCGCCCTGCTGAGAGGTGCCACCAACGCGCGCCCCGGCCGCTCTCTTGGCGCGCGCCTTAGCGGGCGAGGTCCGAGCCCCTTCCCCCATAGCTGCGGCTCTGGCCCTTTTCCGTTTAGCCTGGTCTGCAGCGGGGTCACCCCGTGGGGAGAGGCGTAGGCCAAACACCTCGGCCACGGAGTTCTTTCCCTCCATGGGGATGCCCTCGTCCTCATAACCTCGTGCCTCAGACATGCACCACCTTCCCAGAATCGACTCAGCCTCCTCTCTTGCTGCTTCCAGGGAGCGAACTACATATAGAAAGCAAACTATGAGATGTGAAGGGATAAAGTACCGAAGAAAAGAAAAGAAAGCTCAAAGGCCCTTACCATTTCCAAAGCCGGGTGAAGGCCACCGTGGAACCCCAACCTAGCACGCTGAACAAGGGTGCTAAGGTTGAGGAGGGTCATCTCCTCCATCAGGTCACGGGCGCCCTTCCTCGCGCGTACCTCCCGGATGGCGTTGCGTAGCTTCCAATCGTCATCAGTAAGGCGACCCATCTCGGGGTACGTCCGTGTCGTCAGGGCCGGGTGTGACCCGGTGTAGACAAAGTCCTCGGCCCTCAAGTAGAACCACTTCTTCGTGGCGGAAGGCCAACACTCCTTCAGGACGTGCACAGGGAACTCATCCTCATGCCGTGGGGCAGTGAAGATGGAGCTTAGGGGCCCCCTCACGGAGGGCCCTCGCTGGGAGCGAAAGAAGTAGTCAAACAAGGCGACGGATGGCTCCACGGGCGTCCCTGGGACGGCTGTCTCGCACAGCCACAAGAAGATCCTTAGCCGAACGAAGAGGTTCGGGCTAAGGTGAGAGAGCTCCACTCCTAGTGCCTGAGTATACCTCTTGATGAAGGGGTGCATGGGGAGCCCAAAGCCAACATCCACCCAAGCCTTGAGAGCCACGACGTACCCCGGTGGAGGGTTAGGACTCTCCCCTGGCGCAGGGAAGTCCACATCCTTCGGGGAGAGATGACTCCCCTTCCGGATGAGAGAGAGCTTCTCCCCGTCGGTGAGCTCCGATGGCCCGGGATCGACCTTCGATTCCTCTGAGACAAACCCTTCGTCGCCTGTCGGTTCTGCAAATTAAGGTAGCGAGGTCGACGGGACCCATCATGTCCACGTCCCTCGTGTGATGGTCCTCTCCGCAAGAGGGTTTGCTTTTGCCCCTCCCTCTCGCGGGGATGGGGTCATCCACCTTGCCCTTCCCCTTGGCAAGGGCGTCGCGCGGCCGGTCACCTGCAAGCCAAAATAAAGCCACTCTCAATGCCCGGTTGCGGGGAACTGCTCTGAGCAGAACCATGGAATAGTCCCATGCTTGTGGCCTTACCCATGAAGTCGAACGCGTGCTCTGCCCCTGGCGTGGTAGCGATGTCCCACTGGCACCTGTCAAGACCAAGAAGGCAATCAATTCCAGACAGTGGTTAGCAAAGGGCAGGAGCAGGTGCCCTGGTAACTAGGTTCTAGGAGCATCGCCCTACCAACCAACTGCTAGGAATGGGCTCCACCGTTGCCAGGACCAGCGAAACTCGAAGTCAAGCGCTAGGTGGAGGAAGAAGTCTCTTTATACCCCGTGCTCCAGGATTGGTCACCCGGTCACTTTTCAAAGCTTAACTGAGATGTGGTTTTAACAAACCCGGACTAAACAAAAATGTTACCAAAGCTAAACCGCAATCAGCGAAGATGCTTGAAGAGGCCGGCCACTACTGCTCTTCTTCCCCAAGGGCAGGGAGGCGTTTTTCCCTTCACTAGGCAGCGGCGGTTTTTTCTGCTTTCGCGAAAAAAGCTCTGCGGACCCTTCTGTGCCGCCAGGGCTCCCTCTCCGCTGGCTGCGGCTAAGCCAATCTCGGCCTGTGGGTGGCGTGCACGCCTCGTCGCGGGCACCGTCTTGTCCCAGCTGGGCGGCAAGAAGGTCGGCCTGACCGGCGGTGACGGTTCACTGCCCCTCATGGCGAGCTCTCTCCTCACGCTGCGGCGTCGCGGCTTCGGCCCGGCAGTGGCGGCGCTTGCCTCGTGCGGCATCGTCTTCTCCCAGCGGCGGCGCTAGGCGGGCGCGGTCCGCGGCGGCGGCTCCAAATACCTCATGGCGAAGCTCTTTCCTCGCGCGCGCGGCTCACCGGCTTCGTCCCGGTTGGCGGCGCCCACCTTGCTCGGCTCGCTTTCTTCCCAGCGGTAGCGCTAAGGCCGGCACGGCCAGCGGCGGCGGCTCGCCCCACGGCCGAGCCCTCTCCTCGCGTCGCCAAGGCCTTACTAGCTTCGGCCGGCGGTTGGCGGCGCCGCCTTGCTCGGCTCGCTCTCTTCCAGCGGCGGCGTAAGGCGTGCGGCCCCTGGCAGCGGCTCCAGCCCCTCACGGCCGAGCTCGTTTCTCGCGCCGCCACGGCCTCACCAGCTCGCTTCGACGGTTGGCAGCGCCCGCCTTGCTCGGCTCCATTTTCTTTCCGCGCGGCAGCAGCAAGACTGGCACAGCCCGGCGACGGCGGCTCCTACCCCTCACAGCCGAGCCCTCTCCTCGCGTTGCCAAGACCTTACCAGTTCGGCCCGGTGGGCGGCAGCGTCCACCTTGCAAAGCTGCACGAGCTCCTCGCGCGGCAATGGCCCCGCCGCACAAGCTGTCGTGTTTTCTTTGGTCCGGCGATAAAGACCCCCGCTCGAGCAGGCGATGGCAGCGCTGGCTCCTCCGTCGCCAACAAAACTAGCTAGGACCTGGGTGGCAGAGGCACCCGTTCGTCTTGCAGTAGAGGCCCCTGCTCTTTGTTACGAGGCCACCTTGTATTTTTGCTTGGCTAGCTTTAACTATGAAAATGGAGGCATCGGTAGGCGCCTTGGGCAAAAGACTGTGCGCAGTCATCGGCCTCAGTGCCCGCTCCTGGAGCAAGTCACCGCCCGTTGGGCGCGAGCCCCTGCGCCCGTTTCCAACGCGTGTTTCCTGAAGCAAATGGTCACCTGCCAGGCACTGGCTTCTACGCCCTTCACAAAGCGCGTTCCTGGATCAAACGGTCACCTACCGGGCGCTGGCTTCTACGCCCTTCGTGAGGCATGCTTTTGGAACGAGTGGACTCGGGGGGACACTGTGGTCGAAAGGCCATGCACATGGGCGTTGGCTCCCGGAACCAAAGGCTGCCGGTCGGGCGTTAACCCCTGCGCCCATCAACCGGGCGCTAGCCCTTGCGCTTCGCTTCAAGACAAGGTTGACCCGGCCGAAGCTACAGCCTGGCGCCATCAGCGGGCGTTGGCCGCCTGCCCTTGCACCGCCTCGCTTAAGTGGTCTGCGAGTGAGGTGGCACAGTGCCGATTGTCTCTGGAAGCAAGTACTTTCAATAGCGACCTTGATTAGTTGGATGCAGCAACACCTAAGGGTGTGCGCCGTGCCCCGACCTAAAAATAAAATAAAATAAGAAAGTGGGATAACTAAGTCCCTTGACCCTAGGACCCTCTCTAAAGTGTTCGAGGGACAGGGGGGCTAGTGTTGTAGGGCTTTTTATGCCCTCCATTGCGAATAATTTCCCTGTTATACGCTTGTGTAGGGGGATTATATCCCTAGGGCATGCGATGGTAGGAAGTACCCTCCTACCTCACAGGCGTCTATGGGAGGCACCCTCCCAGGCCTCGCGAGCGTCTGCAGAGGCACCCTGCCGCAGTGTCATGAGGTACCTTCCGACTCCGTGGGCGTCTGCGGGAGGCGCCCTCCTACTCCGCGGGGGTCTAACGGGAGGTACCCTCCTACCTCGCGGGCGTCTACGGGGGGCACCCTCCCACCTCGCGGGCGTCTATGGGAGGCACCCTCCGCAGGTGTCGTGAGGTACCTTTCGACTCCGCGGGCGTCTGCGGGAGGCGCCCTCCTACTCCGCGGGGGTCTAACGGGAGGTGCCCTCCCACCTCACGGGCGTCTACGGGATGCACCCTCCTACCTCGCGAGCATCTATGGGGGGCACCCTTCCACCTCGCGGGCGTCTACGGGAGGCACCCTCCGCAGGTGTCGTGAGGTACCTTCCGACCCCGCGGGCATCTGTGGGAGGTACCCTCCTACCTCGCGGGCGTCTACGGGAGACACCCTGTGGGGTCCCCAAGTCAAAGGACTGCCCCCGCGAAGCGATGACGTGGGATCCACTACCTTCACCCGGGAATGACCACGATGCCCCCGGTTGAGTTGTTGTAGTAGGGGTAGGATGGTACTTTGTGTAACAGGCTGGGCGCCTATAAAACCCCACTGTAACCCACGTTTGAGGGGGACTCTCGTTGAAGACAGAACTAACAACTGGTGCATCCCTCGGGAGCTTGGACCGAGAGGCCCCTCCCTACTCCCCGGGAGGCATCGACAGAGTAGGCGCTTCCTAAGCGCCAACCTCATATAAACCCTTGTGTCCACTCTTTCTCTCTCGGACGCAGGCCCGTAAGACGGCCCGCGTCCAGTCCCTCTTGTGTCACGTTTACAAACATACGACACATGTCTTCGTGATGCATCTCCTTCCTGAGTTTCATATCTTTGAGGTCCGACCGTGCTTGGAGTGTATCTTTTGTTTTGCCAGGTATGTCCAGTAAGATACCAAGCAAGTTGTCACACACGTTCTTCTCTATGTGCATGCCATCGATTGTGTGTTGAACTTCCAAGTGCTGCCAATAAGGTAAGACCCAAAATATTGATCTCTTTTTCCACAAAGGAGCCTTATCACAGGAACTCGGGATAGATGTATTGCCGGCTCCTTTTCCATGAATAATTTTAAGATCCTTTACGGCCGCAAATATCTATTTCCCAGTGTGATTCTTTGGAGCTAAGGCAATCTCCTTTTTCTCGTTAAAAGCTCTCTTATTATTGCGGTATGGGTGATCCTTGTGGAGGAACCTACGATGCCGCATGTAAGCCATTTTTTTGTAGTTCTTCAGCCACCGGCTAGCTGTATCTTCCAAGCATTGGACGCATCCGTTGAAGCCTTTTGTCGTCTGGCCCGACAGGTTACCAAGGGCAGGGTAATCATTAATGGTTATGAACAACAATGCGTGTATGATAAAGTTCTCTCTTTTATACTCATCCCATACTCGTACACCATCGTTCCACAATATTAGAAGATCTTCAATCAATGGTTTGAGGTACACATTGATATCGTTGCCAGGTTGCTTAGGCCCTTGGATCAGTAGTGGCATCATAATGTACTTCCGCTTCATACAAAGCAAAGGAGGAAGGTTGTAGATGCATAGAGTCACCGGCCAAGTGCTATGACGACTAATTATGTTGTCGAAAGGATTCATCCCATCTATACTCAACCCGAACCTTATATTCCTCACATTATATGGAAAGTGCATCTTATATTTTCTGTAGATGTTCCTCCATTGCACAGAATCAGCAGGGTGTCTGAGCATTCCATCCTTCTTAGGCTCTTTGTCGTGCCATCGTACCAATTGGGCATGACTTTTGTTCGCAAACAGTAGCTTTAGACGGGGGATTATAAGGAAATACCACACCACT
The DNA here is from genome assembly GCA_036346275.1 of Otatea glauca. Lineage (NCBI taxonomy): Eukaryota > Viridiplantae > Streptophyta > Magnoliopsida > Poales > Poaceae > Otatea > Otatea glauca. Next base: position 813,385 of record CM070712.1, read on the forward strand.
TTATGGGGGGATCTATTCTTCTTACGTTTCACCCTGACATCATCGTTGTCGGTATCATTATCGTTGCCCTTATACCGCTTTGCTTTGCAAATAGCCCATGCATCCAAGTCTGCAAACTCATTGCAAGACAATATGCAATCATTTGGACATGCGTGTATTCTATGTACTTCTAGTCCTAAAGAGCATACAGCCTGCTTGGCCTGGTACGTAGTTGCAGGCAACATGTTTCCCCTTGGAAGCAAGTCCCCCAAGAGACATAACAACTCAGTGAATCTTTTATCGGACCAACCATTGCTTGCCTTCAACTGCAGTAGTGTAAGCTCAGTATGTAGCTTTTTGTGCTCCTCCTTGCAGCCCGGGTACAATGGCGTTGTAGAATCCTCTACCATACGCTGGAACTTTTGAAACTCTCTTTCACTCGTGAAGTCTCCTTCCCCATCACGCAACATTTGATCTAGATCATCTTCGTGGCTATCAACGAACGTATCTTTGATCGCCGTCATATCATTGTCTCCGTCATCTTCGTCAATGTGTTGCCCTTCATGTACAATCTCATCTTCACAGCCTTGAAACCCCTTCGAAACAAGTGTGCATGTATCGACTCTATGGTAGAAAACAGCTCTCATTTTTGCAATCAACACATTGACAACACATATAGTCCACTAGCTTCTTCGACTTGTGCGCCACAACCGCGTTTAGAAAACAAGTCACACCATTAAAGAACTCTAGGCCGTGATGGCCCGTATCATACATCCACCTTCGGTCCATCTACAATTAATTATATCAAACTAAATTTTAGTAAATCAATAAACGATCACAAAATAATTTATTATTTACATTAGTCATCACGGTGCCAATTAATTAAATCAATAAACATCACATAAGCATATAATTTCAAATAACAATATAATTGTAAATGATTAGATTTAAAAATTCATCTAGCAATTTTGACTATATTAAAATACATCAACCTTTTTTCATTATTTAAATATCCATCTAGCAATTTTTTATTATTTAAATGATTTATTCATTTCATATGTTATGTAGTGCTAATAAATTAAATTAATATACATTAAATAAGCATATAATTGAAAATAAGGATATATTTGTAAATAATTAGATTTAAAAATGTATCTTGCAATTTTCATTATTGGAAAATCCATCTACTATTTTTCATTATTTAAATATTCATCTAGCAATTTTCACTATTTAAAATTCATCTAGCAATTTTCACTATTTAAAATTCCATATAACAATTTTTCATTATTTAAAATAATTATAAATAGATATAATTGTTATCTAGCAATTTTCATTATTTAAAAATACACTAAATCACTAAAATGAATAAGAATTGTAATTTATTCACTAAAGTAGCTAGATCTTAATATGAGCTCTCTGAGCCTAAAATGTTCACACCATACAATTACTAATTATCAAAATTTAGAGCAATCTACAAAGTAAAATCTAACTACAAATATAATGTAGATCAAGTTACTAACCTTAGAAATTTGAGATGAATTTTGGTACAATTGTCCAGTAGCAAAGTCGCCAAAATCCAAGCCACCGAGCAAAGACAGAGCTCCTCTCTGTACTACTCGGTTGGGGAGGGGAACACCTATATAAAGATACTTATCCTTTGTCACCTGCACGAGCCGGCAGTGATAAGGTCGATTAACGTGGAAAAATACTAATCACTGCTTTACGCGGGTAAATACTTAACACTGTTAGTTTTGGAGTACAACTGGTAGTGAAAATCTTTGGTATCAACTGCTTAGGGTGATAACCGAAGCTGGCGTAATCTATATTGCCGGTTTGGATACAAGCCGTAGTGATATCTGGTTATCACTGCGGTTAGTTTCACGAACCGTAGTGATAAGTGCTCGCTTCTATTGGACTTTTGAACCAAGAGGATAACAACACTTGCGGTTCTATCCCAACCGTAGTGATATGCCGTAAGGATGACACATTACGTAAGAGTATTTATATTTAATATATGAAGTATTTTATTTTGTTTCCACTTGTATGATTATGATATTCATCTATGTTGAGCTTGTGTGCACTAGCGTGATCCCAGGTCTTGTGCGATATAAATAGAGGGTGCGAATTTGCATGTTCGAGTCCCGACATAAGCGCAACTCAAGTTTTGCAAGCGATTGCAAGGAGAACGATTAGACTGATTGGTTAGTAGAAGGTGGAGCTCGGACAGTCTAACATATATAACAAGGATCAGCAAGTAATTTAATCAGAAAATTGCAAAGTTGAAAAGCAGTTCAAAGTACTATTCACAATTTGTTGGCTCTAGACTAGACCGAAACTAGGTATAGCAAGCTTAGAAATGTACTACTAGGGTTGAACACAAATGACCATCACGATGAACTATCACAAAAGGAGTTATTTCAACAACAGGAGGCACTTCTCACAATTTTTTCTCTATTTGTTTTTAATTTTTTTCCTCTTTTTGCAACTCAGAAGTGCAACTTCCGACTCAACTAAGGACAGAAAGAAAAAAATATCACATTCAGGGCTGAAATTCATACTTTGAGGCATAATTTGAGGGTCAAAATGGGTACAAGACTAAAGTTGAATGCTTTTTCAAATGCGCCTTATCGTCCCCTTCAAAACAAATACTCTTGCGTTGAAAATGGACTCCGTATGCAAAAGTTATAGCAATTTTATTAAGCAATGTCCGCATCGGCTTCTAGAAATGGCAAAAACAGGCTCGACTCACGATCAACGAAAGCTTTGATACCACCTGATGAGACTAACGGAGGTTTGATCTTTCGGTGAAATAGATAACTCTCTATTTGTGGAGATGACCCTCACGATCTAGACTACCAACCGAAATACTACGACCGATGCTAAGCAATCACTGAATCAACTCTGAGTTGTTATCAACCGTGCCAAAGCCCAATTGACCTGACCACGAAGATCAATTCCTGTAAACAATAGAAAAACAAGTAAGAACAAAGCAAAAGTAATATAAAATTGCGAATATAGATTAAGGACAAATGTTAGGGGTTTCAATAGTGGTCTTTACCGTTGGTCTAGCCTACTCATGCGATGAACACATAAGTTTCACGTGAAAAACTAATCTAATAAAACCAAGTCTCATAAGTGTAAGGTCCTTATTTTTAATAATAAATATTAATAATAGGTACCATGTGCATATAGTTGGCTGTACAGTCGTTGCTATCCAAATCCAAAGGCAAGCCTCGGCTCGCGGATCCACCGGACGTAGACGCCACGTGGCCCGGAGTTGAAACGTGGAGCTCACAGGGGCGCCCCATGTGTCCTGCCCGGCTGGCCCCACCCCTTCGTGTCGCCCTGGTTCCTTGCTTGGCGCGCGCTCCCTACACGTACCTGCTACTCTCGGCCTCGGAGCTCCCTCGTCTTCGCTTTGCCTCCCCTTCCTCTCTTTTATCAGCTTGGCCATGCCGCTAAGCTAGCAATTGTGCTCGCGCTGTCTATAAATCTCAAGGCATCTGTGTATGCCAAATTATAGTTACACACATACATATGTAGGATCCAAGTCCAAGTCGATCATAGAATTGGCAACAGTTGCAGCACCCATGGAGATGGAGGCGGAGCAGCAACTGCAATTGCAGTCTCATTGGCATCTGCAGGCCGCAGCAACAGCTGCAGGTGGGCATGAGGAGATGAGGGCCAGCAGCAGCAGCAGCAGCAATGGCACGGGCAGCAGCAAGCGGCAGAGCAACAAGTGCTGCCCCCTGCGCCGCTCGCGCAAGGGGTGCATAAAGGGCAAGGGCGGCCCGGAGAACCAGCGCTGCTCCTTCCGCGGCGTCCGCCAGCGCACCTGGGGCAAGTGGGTCGCCGAGATCCGCGAGCCCAACCGCGGCGCCCGCCTCTGGCTTGGCACCTTCAGCACTGCCCTCGACGCAGCTCGCGCATACGACACCGCCGGCAGAGCTCTCTACGGCGACTGCGCGCGCCTCAACCTCTCCGCCTCTGGCTCTCCAGCCCCTGCCCTGCAGCTTCGTAACCCACATATTAATATTTCTGCTACTACAGGTGCTGCCGGTGGCGGCCACCACCAGTACAAGCCGCCGGCGCCGGGGACTCCGTGCTGCTCCGCCGACACCGCCTCCAGCTCCAGCTCCTCGGTGACCACGGGGGTGTCTCCGACGGACAACAACTCGGTGTCGGTGGCCATGCAGACGGAGACGACGCAGTACGGCATGAACACAATGCAGACGACAAGAGAGGAGGCGGCGGCGGACTTCGAGGCGTACGTGACGCGGCTGCCCAAGGCGGAGGACTTTGGGCTGGAGGCTTCAGGAAGTGCCCCAGGAGGTGTTGGACGAAGCCGGCGGCGGCTTCAGCATCTGGGACCTCACCATCTGCCCGGACATGACGCCAGCTGCTAGAACGCCGCCACCCAAGCAGCAGCCCGACATGGTCGTCGATAACGCCGCCCTGAAGCCGCAGCGGCTGGCTTGCAGATCGACATGCATACTGCACAACTAATATGTATTGCCCTAGCTTACCTGTACTGCTGCTTAACTAGCTAGTGCAACCGCGGATATATCGATCGATCGATGTAATACAGATATTAAACTTAGGAGGATTCCACGCCTCTCGGCGTGGCCACACCGACTTCGGGTCGACGCGAGCGGCGAGCCGTCGTGCCGCGTCATCCACGTGGTTAAGCTCGTGTTCAACCTCAAGTAAAAGATTACCACGCTTAAACACAAGCGGCAGCGCGCGGCGCATGGGAACTCGCGCAGCGAACAAGCGATCCGCGTTGAGTCCGCTTGCCCGCTCGCGTCACCGTGCTCGGTTTTTCTGCGAGCGACACATGGCGCCAGCTGGCGTGGTCGGCAGCGTCCACAGCGGTCGCGTGGCCTGCCGCGCTGCGACCGCGTGACATCGAGTTTTTCTGAAGAAGCCCCCAAAATTTTCGTAATACGCGAAAAACCGAAGTTTTTGCAAAGAAGCCTCCAAATTTTTTGTGATTACGCGAAAAGATCTAAAAATGCTGTTTTTTGCGAAATGCCCCTCCGAATGTTTTTAGAGGTTTTTTTTTTCCGAAAAAGGCCTCAAAAGTTTTGATTTTTGGTACTGTTTTTCCCGTGCATGTTGGTGATTTTCTGAATTTTTGGTACTGTGTAACATCCTAAAATTTAGCCTATAATTTCACTTATGTGCATGTTGGTGATTTTCTGAATTTATTGGATTTTTCCAGAAATTATTTGAATTTATTTTAATTAAGTATATTGAACCTTTGGTGAAAACTAAATATATATATAGATAAAGTTAATATAAAGTTTTACAAAAATATTTTATTTGAGCTCGTAATGTCTCAAAGTATTTATGAGAATTTTTTAGGATTTTCCCGATATTTTAATTGCCTTAAATGAATTAATCTAATTTCGAATTATTTTAAATCAAAAGCGTTGGAAAATCGAGTGAGCGATCTTGGGCCAAGCCCAAGACTTGTCGCGTCTTGCTGACCATCGCGGTGCGGCCCGTCGGCCGTTCCCGCCGCCTCGGCGTGTGGACCATTGGATCGAATCGACGGATGTCTCCTTTCGCGAAACCCTAGCGCCTTGACCTTTGGATCAAGATCGCGCGGTGAGGATTCCTTGCGTCGTTTGGAAAGATCGATCACATCCGTTGATTTTGGAAAGAAGCGGATCGGATCGTAGCGCGTTCGGGGAATCATAGCCGTTCATCGCGAATCGGACGGACGCGATCATCGTCTCCGATTCGGTTTCGAATCGCCGCGCTTGCTTGTCGCCGTCGCGTGATCTTAGGGTTGCCTTTTAGGGCCTTCGCGAGGCTATTTAAAGCGCGGATCGCACTCAGAGATCGCCATCCCGGCGCATCCGCGATGCTAACCTTCGCCGTTGAGTCGCCATTTAGCCTCGCGAAGCTCGCCGAGCTTGCCTCTTCCGCCGCTGCGGTTTTCTTCGAGTCCCGCCGTCGTCAAGCCGCCGTTGAGTCGCACCGAAACGCCGTTCGGGTGATCGTCTTCCTCCGCTCCGGTGCAAGCCCTTCGCCGTGTCTCGGAGCTTCGCGCGGCCGTTGGATCTTCGCCAAACCGTCGAGATCGCGCGCGTCATCCTAATCGGCGATGAACCTCTCCGGTAAGATGGACCGTTAGATCTAAGATAAGCGGTCAGGATAGTGACGCGTAGGAGAAGATCGGTGGCCGTCAGATCGTCGCGTGGATGCATGCGCGTGTCGAGCATCGGCAAGAAGCGGCGTCGCGGCCGATCGATCGTGGCGCGCATGTCGAACACGTGATGCGAGGCGCGTGAGCCGCGTCCCACGGTGGACGAGGCGGTTCCGTGGACGGGTCTCATGCGCCGAGGTGGCGATGTCGGCGCCCTAATTGGCTCGGGCCGGGCTGGCGTCGACATGCGCAATAAAGATCTTTTCCAATAGAAAATAATTCGAAAAATCGGTTATTCTATTTTACGTATTTTCATATTTATTCAAACTTCAAAGGCTATATCTTTTGCATTTTAACTCGGATTTGAGTGATTCAAATTTCTAAAAATTTGTAAAATCAAGATCTATTTAGTGGTGAATTTTATTTTATTTTTGGAGTTTGGTTGCTCTCTATTTTGGTGTTTATTTGCTACTTTGGCATCGTTTCGCGTAGACGTTGAACTGCTCGGTGATCCGGAGGAAGATTCATCGCTTCAAGACCCAAGCTCAGAGCAAGACCAGCACCTACTCCAAGGCAAGTTGTGCTTTGATCATGTTGCACCTAATTTTCACCAAATTGCTATTTTGTCTCTTAAACTTTATGCATGATATTTTATATGTATATATGATTTCAATTAATCTGGGAATTAGATAATATGCCTATTTGAATTAAACCATACCTTGTTAATTTTATGCCATGATCTATTTGTCACCCTAGGATGTGGAATTATAGTTGGTTAATATTGATAATCAACACAGGCTAGTTAGACCGTCATAGATTGCTTAGCCATGCCACGTCATCACATGTGTCCGAATGTTGATACTTAATCTTGACTAATGGAATACGGAACAATGTTTATGAATTGGTGTGTCATGTGTCGTCACACAGTGATATCAAGTTGTCGTGGCGAGGAGGTCACACATCTAGATTGAAATGTTGATGGCATGTGGTGCTTGGTAATCAACTGGGTGGTAATAATTTTAGATTGGGGCAAGTGGCAAGGCGGTGTGCCAAGGTGGGCGGGGTTGGCGGGGTATGTGGAAGTCTTGCCTTAATCACCTTAAGGACTTAACCTTGCAAGCCTTTGACTGAGTCCTTCTTGCAACCACATGTCCGCAATGGGACAGCCTAGTGAATAATTTGTGAAACCTAGATTTGATCTTGTCGTGGTGAATAGTGAGGTCCCGGTTACGGTTCAACTCACATGGCGCAAGAGGGGCCTGTTGTGGTGGTTTAACCCTTGATGTTGAAACCTTTGCGGCGATCTTGGGTCTAGGTGTAGCATTGTAAAGGCTTTATTACGATCACTGCCTTGGTGGTGTTTGGTTGTATCGTGTGGGTAAAGTGCATAACATCTGCAGAGTGTACAATCTATTGAATAGCCGTGCTCACGGTATTGGGCAATGCTCGAATTACTGATTAAGGGTTAGACTTTTGTTAAACGAAAACCTATTGGGATGGCAAGGTGCCATGGAAGGTGGAAATTGATTTAGGATTAGGAACTTGGTGTATTTGAAATCTGAGAATTTATTAATTCTTGTGATTTGTTTCTTCGCTTTCCAATCTATTTATTGTATTCTTGTTAAATCTTTGCTTTATTGCAAAATACCCTTATTAGCCATTCCTTTGGATTAAGCCAAGCATATAGAATATTAAACTTGCATTATTGTGCACAACTTGTTGAGTGCTTTATGTACTCACCCCAACAACAACAACCGGAAGAAGAGAATCTCGCCATTCATGGAGGAGGATTATTTGGATCACGAATGCTTAGGGTCCGAGCCTCGTCGATTCTTAGTGAATCGCCCAGGCATACAACGTTTATTCTATTTCCACGCTTTTCATTGATACTTTTATTTAAGCCTGTGAGGCATTATTTATGTAAGACAACAGCTTATTATTAATCATTGAAGTTTATGCTATATTTATTTGTGTATGACTATGATAGCATCTATGTTGAGCTGTGTGTACTAAGCGTGATCCTGGACTAGTGCGGTACACACGGAGAGTCGGGTTTGCATATTCGGTCCCGACAGAGGTGGTATCGAGCCATCTTGACTATAGGTCTTGGCCTAGGTAGTTGGTATCTCTTAGGAGTGTCCAAAATTATTTTCTAAAGAAAAGGTGAGATTGACTAATAAGAAACTCTTGGCTTATCTCATCCCTCTACTCTCATCCTTGCTAAATTACCTTCTTTTCGCTCTTAGTTTAGGTGGAGATCTTATTCAAAATTTTGTTTTGAATAGATGCCGATCTTCGATCTTTCGAGTCGAGCGGGGTGGCTACACCATGGAGTACGTGGAGAGTTCTTCAAGTGATTGGAGGCTTTGATCGTCCGCTCTACCGAGGAAGCAAGCTGGGCGTCAGCGGTGTGCATCGGGATTCTTACGCAAGTGATCATCTTCGCTCGAGTGCGGCGAGACCACCGCATCGATCCACATCACCGCCGGAGATTCACTTACGAGGCTGGAGTTCGGAGGCTACTAGACTTGCTCTCGACGGATCGCCACGACTACGCCTCGAGCCGCGACACCGTGTTTCGGCTTCACCCGACAAAGGCGAAGGCGTGCGGCGTCGACGGATCGTGGAGGGGTGGTGCTACTACGGTATACCTCGCCGAGTTCGCCATCGCCGGGAGGAGCACACGAGGGACACTGCAGAGCTGGAGATAGCGTGTGAGGCGTTGAGAGTGGCGGGCGAGAGCTTCAAAAGACCCGTGACGCCGCAGCCGAGTCATCGGTGAGTTGGAGGAGGCCTTGCGGTAGCCGAGGAGATAGCGCATCAAGTCGCCCAGGGCGGATGAGGTCGCCAAGAAGAAGAAGAGAAGAAGAAGACCCTAAGAGCGTGAGTGGGAGCGAGGAGCCGTGGGAGGGTCACCAGGATAGGTTCGCACCCATGCCACCCACCCACGGTGTATGCATCGGATCAGTCTCAGCCAGGGTGGCTGGATGAGTGAGAGTCGGTCTTAGAGTTGTGTTGAGACTCGAGTGTTGAGTCGCGTCTTTAAGTTAGCCTTTACCTTTTAGTAGACGTTAAGGTTGCATGTTTAGTTTGGTTCTTAATTGTTTGTCGAGTGTGCGTTATGTGTTGCAAAGCCCTTAGGCATTGTAAGCAACCATACCAAGTATTAATAAAGATTATTTAAGTTGGGTTTAACCTGTTTCCCCGCCTTAGAAATTCTTACATCTTATCTATGCTACATCTACCTTTCCTAACCCAAGAAGCAACCAAGAAGATGGTGAATACCCGCAGCAACAACGAAGCTTCAGGAAGTGGTCTGCGCTCGGGCAACAATCCCAACAAAGGAGCACCACCGCATCGAGCACCGCCAATGGATATCTGAGTAACTTGGGAGCTTTTCTCGCTGCCTTGACTCGCTTGATGCGCATAATGATGTAGCAGATGACCAATATGGCTGCGATCAACAACCCCGCTACTCAGATTAATAACGGCGGACCTCGCCCTTATTCCAAATTGTCGACTTTATGAGGACCCGACCGCCAACATTCTCGAACAACGCCAACCCCTTGGAAGCGTATGATTGGTCGAGAACCATTGAGAGGAAGTTGTACATCACGCAATGTGAAGGCATGAGAAGGTTCTTTATGCATCCCATCGACTTGAGGGAACAAAATGCGGAATGGTGGGAGAACTCTTGTGCTACTCACGAGGCACCCATGGAAATCACGTGGGAAGAATTCGCAACGGCCTTTCGCCAATACCACGTGCGGAAGGAATGATGGACCGAAAAAGGAAGAATTCGGCGCTTAAGCAAGGAGGCCAACGGTGGTGATTACTTGAACAAATTCACGCAGCTTAGCTCGCTATGCTCCACAAGATGTGGCGGACAAGGCTAGGCGATCCGATTCATGAAGGGATTAAACTTCGGATCGCAAGTGGGTGCGATTACCCACACTTTTCCGAGATTTTCAAGAATTGGTAAACAAGGCTTTGATTACGGAGGATAAGCGCGAGGAGCTTGGGGAAAATCGCAAGCGCTTGATGACTAACCTGTGGACGCCTAACCACCGCGAATGAGGATGACCCCGCAGCAGGTTTGCTAAGTTCCAACCGCGGTCGTTAACAAACCGACAACACCGCACCGCGACCACGGAGACGAGTTATCATCGCCGGTTCGGGGTAACAATGCTCAAGGAGGAGTGCAGCAATCCGCGCGTAAGGTGTTATAGTTGCAATGAGCTAGGCATTATGCTAATAGATGTCCCAGAAAGGATGTATCACGCCAAGACGTTTCAACCTTGGAGCGACACACGCTAAGGCACCATGACGGAGCAAATCGAGGAGTCGGACAGCAGGAGCAACACCTCAAGCTACTATTCGAGCGTAGTCAACCACATCACCGCCGATGGAGCCAGGAACCATCGGGCGTCAGATCTTTGGTAAGTTTTTGTAAACTCGATGCAAGCAAAGATTATTTGATTCAGAGCTTCGCATTCATTTGTCTCTCGAGCTTTTGCATCGAAAATGGTTTGAGCATGAAAAATCTTAAGTGTGTGATGCTAGTCCAAGCCCGGTGATCCGAGTTAAGATCTAACCTTGGATGTTTGGGGTAAAGCTAAAAATTAATGGGGTAGAGTTCCTAGCGAACTTGATTATTCTAGATGCCCAAGTTTTAGATGTTATCCTCGGTATGGATTGGTTAACCAAGCATAAGACAAGATTGGATTGCGGTCAAAGGATTGTATCCATTGAGAGCCCTAGAGGAGAAAAGGTGGAATTCGGAGCGACATCGATTCGTAAGGTCAATTAATTGTTAATAGCGTGAAAGCCGCCATAGAGGACGTGCGGTGGTCGAGAATATCCAGATGTATTTCCAGAGGATCTCACCGAATGCCGCTGCACCGTGACATCGAGCTTGTCATTGAGTTAGTACTGATACAAGACCAATAGCAAAAGACCTTATCGGATGCCTACCATGAGTTGGTGGAAATGAAGAAGCGGATCGACGAGTTATTAGAGAAGGGTTTTATAAGACCAAGTTCGTCACCATGGGGAGCCTTGATTTTGTTTGTCGGGAAAAAGATGGAAGCCTTAGAATGTGTATTGATTACCGTGCACTTAATGAAGTGAGCGATTAAGAATAAGTATCCGTTGCCAAGGATTGATGATCCGTCGACCACTTGAGAGGAGCTGGAGTTTTCTCCAAGATAGACCTTGTTCGGATATCATCAACTAAAGATTGAGGCGGAAGATGTTCCAAAGACCGCATTTTCTTCAAGATACGGACATTATGAGTTCACGGTCATGTCTTCGGATTGACCAATGCGCCAAAGATATTTCATGAACTTGATGAATAAGATTTTCATGGAATACTTGGACAAGTTTGTTGTTGTGTTCATAGATGATATTTTGGTATATTCAAAGACCGAGCGAACCGCGCAAATCATCCGAGGCTAGTGTTGGAAAAGCTGCGCAGCAACACCGTATGCTAAATTCATAAATGCGACTTTTGGAAGGAAAAGGTGGAATTTCGCTCATGTTATGATCGCAGAAGGAGTTGCCATCGACCCAAGCAAAGTGGAGGCGTGTTGCATTAGGAACAACCAAAGTCATCACTCAAGTCCGAAGTTTTCTGGGAATGGCAGGATATTATCGCCGATTCATAGAAGGATTTTCGACGATTGCGAGACCTCTTACGCAGTTGTTGAAAAAGGAAAAGAAATTTTCATGGACGCCAGATTGTGATAAGGGTTTTGAGGAATTAAAGAAGCGTTTGACAACAGCCCGAGTGTTGGTTTTGCCTAATGTTCGTAACAGCTTGATATATCTTGTGATGCGTCAAGACGTGGTCTTGATGCGTATTGATGCAAGAGGGTAAAGTGGTCGATATGCGCCAAGGCGCTTAAGACCGCATGAAGGGAATTATCCTACGCATGACTTGGAATTAGGCTGCCGTGGTGCATGCCTTGAAATTGTGGCATCATTATCTCATGGGAAATAGATGTGAGATATATACGACCACAAGAGTTTGAAATATATCTTCACCCAAATGATCTTAACATGAGGCAAAGGAGATGGTTGGAACTGATCAAGGATTATAATATGGGAATCCACTACCATCCAGGAAAGGCTAATGTAGTGGCTGATGCCTTGAGTCGTAAAAACCATGTTACAAACATGATGGTACAGGAAGATCAATCGGAGTTGTGTAAGGAGTTTCGTGGTTAAAATTGGTAATGGTTCCGTATGATTTATAGCTGCTTTGGAAGTAAGGCCGACGCTTGAAGATCGATTTGGGAAGGGCAAAAGGATGATGAGAAAATCAACCGAATCAAAGCTAAAAAGGATGAAGGATTAGCGGTAGATTTTACTATGGATGGCGGGTACCATGTGGTTCAAGGGTCATATTTGTGTGCCAAATGCACTGAGAGCTTAAGCAGCTGATTTTAGAAGAGGCTCACGATTCCAAGTATTCAATCCATCCAGAAGCGCCAAGATGTACCAGACTTAAGGGAGAGGTTTTGGTGGCCGAATATGAAGCGTGAAGTCGCTGAGTATGTTGCCTTATGTGATATATGCCGAGAGTTAAGGCAATACACCGAGACCTGCAGGATTATTACAACCGTTAAAAGTTCCGAATGGAAATGGGAAGAAATCGTATGGATTTCATCACGGGTTGCCAAGAACCCAAAGTGGGTATGATTCTATATGGGTTATCGTGGATCGACTGACCAAAGTTGCTCACTTCATTCCAGTCAAGACAACTTACGCAGGAGACCGGTTAGCAGAACTATATATAGCCAGAATTGTGTGTTTGCATGGGGTACCAAAGAAAATAGTGTTAGACAGAGGTACCCAGTTCACCTCGAGATTTTGGGATAAATTGCATGAAGCCATGGAACGCGCTTGAACTTCAAAGACAAGATATCACCCGCAGACCGATGGTCAGACAGAAAGAGTAAATCAGATTTTGGAAGATATGTTAAGAGCTTGCGCTTTAGCCTACACCACTTCATGGGACAAATGCTTACCGTATGCACGGTTTAGCTATAACAACAGTTACCAGGCTAGTTTGCAGATGTCGCCATTTGAGGCTTTATATGGTCGTGCTTGTCGTACTCCAACGAATTGGAATGAGACAGAGAAGCGATGATATTTGGCCCCGATATTCTCCGGAAGTCAAGAGCAAGTTGCTATGATAAGAGAGAGTTGAAAATCGCGCACCAAGGCAAAAGAGTTCTGATAATCGACGCCGTGATCTAAGTTTCGAGCCCGATAATTTCGTGTATCTTAGAGTTACCCTCCGAAAGGAGTTAAGAGGTTTCACGCTAAAGGAAAGCTTGCCCTAAGATACGCTGGACCGCTCAAAATTTTGAGCCGTCGAGGGGAGGTTGCTTATTAGTTGGAATTGCCGCAGCTTGTCGGCAAAGTGCATGATGTGTTCCATGTGTCACAACTCAAGAAGTGTCTTCGGTGCTAGCAGAGCGCCTATGGAAGAGATTGAGTTGCGTATGATTTGACCTACAAGGAACAACCAATGAAAATTTTGGATGTCATGGACCGCAGACCGTGAACAAGTCGCCTGCTTTTGCAGAGTTCATGGAGCAACCATTCGAGAATGAGGCAACTTTGGGAGCGTGAAGAGGACTCAAGATAGAATTTCCAAACCTATTCTCTAGTCACCTTGAATCTCGAGGTTAAGATTCTGTAAGGGGAGGTTTGTAACATCCCAAAATTTGGCCTATAATTTCACTTATGTGCATGTTGGTGATTTTCTCAATTTATTGGATTTTCCGAAATTATTTGAATTTATTTTAATTAAGTATATTGAACCTTTGGTGAAAACTAAATATATATAGTTAAAGTTAATATAAAGTTTTACCAAAAATATTTTATTTGAGCTCGTAATGTCTCAAAGTATTTATGAGAATTTTTGGGATTTTTCCGATATTTTAATTGCCTTAAATGAATTAATCAAATTTCGGGAATTATTTTAAATCAAAAGCTGCTGGAAAATCGGGGACAATTTGTCTCTTTCGCGAAACCCTAGCGCCTTCCCGTTGGATCAAGATCGCGCGGTGAGGATTCCTTGCGCCATTTTGGAAAGATCTGATCGCATCCGTTGATTTTGGAAAGAAGCGGATCGGATCGTATCGCGCTCGGGGAATCATAGCCGCTCATCGCAGATCGGACGGACCGCATCATCGCTCCGATTCGGTTTTAATCCGCTCGCCGCTGCCGCCGCCGCCGCGTGATTTTAGGGTTGCCTTTTCGGCGTTCGCGAGGCTATTTAAAGCGCGGATCGCACCGAGGATCGCCATCCCGCAGCGCATCCGCCAGGTGCTAGCCTTCGCCGTTGAGTCGCCGCCAGAGCCTCGTAGGAGCTCGCGGAGCTTGCCCTTCGCCGCTGCGTTTTCTTTTCGAGTCCCGCCGCCGCTGCCGCCGTCCGCCGCAAGGGTTCCAGATCTGAGTTCTCGCCGTGCCACGCCGAAGTCCGCCGCTTCTTCTCGCCGAGTCGCACCAAACGCCGCTCGGGTGGTCGTCTTCTCCGCTCCGTGCAAGACCGCCACGCCGTCTCTCGGAGCCATGGCAGCTCGCTGGATCTTCGCCAAACCGCCGGATCGCGCGCGCGCCATCCTCATCAAGCAGATGATGAACTTCTCGGTAAGATGGACCGTTAGATCTAAGATAAGCGGTCGATAGTGACGCGTAGGGGTAAATCGGTGCCGATCGCCGTGGTGGATGCACACGCGTGTCGAGCATCGCACGCGCGCGTCGCTACTGGTCGATGCGCGCGGCGTGTCGACACGCGTGATGCGGCGCGCAGTGAGCCGCGTCCCACGGTGGGACTGTGAGGCGGTTCCGTGGACGGTGCATCAGGCGCCGAGGTGACGTCGGTACTTTGATTGGCTCGGGCAAGGGCTGACGTCAGCATTGCGCAATAAAGATCTTTTCCAATAGAAAAATAATTTAGAAAAATCGGTTATTCTATTTTCTTTATTTTCAGTATTTATTCAAACTTCAAAAGGCTATATCTTTTGCATTTTAACTCGGATTTGAGTGATTCAAATTTCTAAAAATTTGTAAAATCAAGGTCTATTTATTGGTGAATTTTATTTTATTTTTGGAGTTTGGTTGCTCTCTGTTTTGGTGTTTATTTGCTATTTTGGCATCGTTTCGCTGTAGAGACGTTGAACCGCTCGGTGATCCGGAGGAAGATTCATCGCTTCAAGACCCAAGCTCGAGCAAGACCAGCACCTACCCAAGGCAAGTTGTGCTTTGATCATGTTGCACCTAATTTTCACCAAATTGCTATTTTGTCACTTAAACTTTATGCATGATATTTTATATGTATATGATTTCAATTAATCTGGGAATTAGATAATATGCCTATTTGGATTAAATCATACCTTGTCAATTTTTTGCCATGATCTATTTGTCACCCTAGGATGTGGAATTATAGTTGGTTAATATTGATAATCAACCGGGCTAGTTAGACAAATGTCATAGATTGCTTAGCCATGCCACGTCATCACATGTGTCCGAATGTTGATACTTAATCTTGACTAATGGAATATGGAACAATGTTTATGAATTGGTGTGTCATGTGTTGTCACACAGTGATATCAAGTTGTCGTGGCGAGGAGGTCACACATCTAGATTGAAATGTTGATGGCATGTGGTGCTT